>JACYXV010000030.1:0-34119 GCA_016859225.1 Thielaviopsis cerberus | reverse complement strand
CCATCGCCACCAGCCCTGCGAACAAAATGCGTGAACCTGGCCCCGCTGGCGCAGGCTGCTGGTGTTGGTTTGAGGATGTGTGTATCCGGTGGGCGCTGGCGTCATGGATGCAGCGTGGTGCCAAGTATGGGTCGTCGTGGACGCTAGAGGGTCAGCGGGATAACAAGATTGGGGTTTCAGTACTGGGTGTAACGGCGGTGGCGGAGCTTAATGCGTCAGTCAAGGCGTGGGAGGATGCGTTGGCGGAAAAGGGCACCGAGGGCGCTGAGAGAGTGGACAAGGCACTGCGGTTGGTAGAGGACGAAATGTGGCCGGCTCTTGGCGAGTGGAAGGACTTTGCTTGGAAGAGCCCAGATGATGGCTTTGTTAACGTTCCCCCTCCAGTCTCCTCGTAGACGTAGACTGTACTATATAAAAGACACATTTAATATTCGATATGCTCAAAAGGTCAATTTGGTTAAGACATGTCTGCTCAGTAGTCCATGTCCAAACTAGCAACTCTGTGGCTATACAGCCCAAATAAACTAAACCCCGTTCTGATATCCTGCACTGATGAAAGATAAAACAATAAACGCTACCCAATATCCACCAACTGCCTCAAAAAATTATGATAATACAGGCGACCTATAGCCCACAGTCTACAACGGCGACGGCGTAGCAGGGATCTCATTTGTAGCCGCAGAAACTGGGACCTTGACCGTCTCCGACGGCGAGCCCACCATTATGTCTTCGGCGTGCTCAACTGCCCCATTCTGACTACCCTTACCAGTCGAACCAGGACGGTTGGACCCATTCTCAATGTCGACACCGACAATCTCGGCTAGACTGCGGTAGTTAAACATGGGCTCGTTGCCAGCGCTACCGGCGTCTTCATCGTCGTGGTTCTCAACACTGGTGCTGCTTGTGTGTGGATCCGCATCACTAGGGCCAGTGTAGCTGTCAGGCACTGAGGATGCCGGGGATGACGAGTTGCTAGCCTGACCCGAAGCTTCAGCGTTGCCAATAGGAATCGATGATGAGATTTTTTCGCAAGCAATAGCCTTGCCCTTGTCGGCAGTGTCAAGCGAAGCAGCTTCAACAGAAGGGCGCGCCTCAGGGATAGTTGTTGAGACAACCCCGAGATGGGCAACATTTTCGTGCACGTGGGTCGATGGCTCGGTACTAACAGTAGCAGTCGCAGAAGGAGACAGGCTGGAAGAGCTAGGTTGCCCAACAGACTGCGGCTGGTGGTTGGAGCTTGAACCGTGGCCAAAGCCAAGATTGTAAAAGCTGGTGCGCTTCTTCTTTTTCTCATCCTTTTGAACCTTCTTGGCTTCCTTCTTGGCTTCCTTTTCAGCAGCTTTTTGTGCCTCCCGGTCAGCCTTGCGCTTGCGCTCTTCTTCTGACATTATAGACAAACGCATGGCTTCAGCCATCATCATGTTCTCCAAGTCATTCACATTCCCCATGCGCATCTCTGACGTATTCTGAGAAGGCACAGTATCGTAGTTATTACGCGTGGGAATGCGGGGAGGTTGGCCGTCACTTCTCGCAGCTACACGGCGGCTGGTAGAAGCACTAGTGTCAACCACAACTGTAGGAAACGCTTCAGAACGGCGACTAGATCTACCAAACGAAAACATGCCGTTGCGGTTCTCGTTGTTGGCCATCAGAAAGGCAGCATTGTGCAAAGCTGTGGCAGCAGCCGATCTTCTGGCCAAATGAGCTTGCTGGTGAGCCAGTTTTCCAGCCCAGTCAGGGCGAACACGGTCCGTGGTAACAACGAGAGGATTACTGGCTGATAAACTCTGCGTGCGCCGACGACCACCGCTGGGCAGAGGAGATCCGGTAGAGTTAAGCGAAGTACGCGAAGACATTCCGTGATATCCTAGGCCAGACGACGATGTATCGTATACAATTCCACGACGGAACGGCGGTGGGTCATAAGTTACACCAAACTCAGGTTGTTGACAATACGGGCATTGTGCCGGCTCCGAGACAAGCATCTCAGCGGCAGTCGAAGGCGGTTGCTCAGCCTCTCCCTCGCCATGGTGTTCGGGGAAATGAGGGTCGGGCCGCTTGATTTGCACAAAGCATTCGCTACAGATTGGTTGATCGCAGCAACGTGTGTGGTTGAGGAACGGCGGGTACATTATAAAGCAGATGGGGCACTCGCTGGCACTCCGATACAAAAAGACCTCTAGTGGTTTGCCATTGACAAAGGGGTCGATAGGAAGGTTGATTTCTTGCGGTGTATTCACTTCAACCTGTGAGCTGTTGCGAGAGCTCGACAGGCCAATAGCCTGGGCCAAAGATCTCCGAGAGCGAAAATGGCTTGAACCAGGACGCAATGATGATAGGCCGCCAGAGCTAGGCAGTGGCGCATTGGCAGTCTGAGCAGATGATACAGACTGGGAGCGGCCACCAATCGGAACTGTTAGAGAGTAAATGTTGAAAGACGTTGGAGGCGCAGAAGTGGTGGGTGTAGAAGGGTTTAGAAGATCCTCGGGGAGGGCAGCGTCCGGTTCAGGCAAAGGAATCCCGCGGACCATGGCAACCAACTGAGCATCGGTCCAAGATTCATCAACGTCATTTAGGCCACGCCAAAATGGGGCCAAACGGCGCTCAACCTATAGAATTTTGTTAGATTCGGTTTGAAAAGAATGGCTATACTGAGACTTACAATCAATTGACGAACAACAGGCTTGCTAAAATCTTCAGGGCCGATATATGTACCAAGAGTAACCAGATATCCACCATCAACTCTTTCTAATTGCATACTGCGCTCTCGCTCCTGCTCACGCACAAGGCGTTCCTTTTCTCGTTTTCTGGCTTCCCTTTCAGCACGTGTTTCTTTGTGGGTAAACGGCTGATCTTCGTCTTGAGCACCACTAAGCATTTGTAATGGATCGTTTCGGGAGCTGTGACGGGATCTGTGGCGACTAGAAAGGGATTGGGTGGCAAAGCCTTGCTGAGAAGCATCGCGAGAAGAAGAGGGCATCATGGACGACCGACGGCCATGCGAGTCATGAGACTCTTTCCCGTTTGCGTTACCCATTATGGTATTGGCTGAAGAGTATATGTGTGCGATTTGATTTTCACGAACAACGAAATGCTGAAGAGGTTTCTGGCCTGCACCTCAAGCATCCAGAGCCGAAACTGAGCCAGAGCGAATAGCGCACAACGACTTTCCACGGATATCCTGTCGTTCGATTGACCGAATCGCAGCCGAGCTGTAGTTATACGCCAGCAAATATAAGCAAAAGAGAAAGCTGTTGGTGGGCGCGGGTATGTACGGTGTCGTCGTGATCTTTGATATTGTTATTGGATCGGGTCCAGCGTGACGCAATGCGTGAAGTGAAGCTCAGATTGGTTCCGTTTTGTTTAATCGATCCGATTCGATGTAGGTAATGGTCGGGTTAAATCAGTCAAAAACAGCAGACGTGAGTGACAGGCGACAAATGCGGACGAGTTGAAAGAAAGGAAACAAGATACACACGCCAAAGACGGGTGACGAGTCGGAATGCGGCTCAAGATAAACGGGCGAAAAAGAAGAAAGAAAAACGACGGGTTGCCAGCTGGGTTAACGAGCTCAATAGGGTATCGATAGATAAAGATGGACCGAGATAAAGAGGGACGAACAGAGGCGTGCTATATTTATTGAAGGGGAGCGAAGCACTGCAAGAGCGCCGATTTCTTGGCTTGCGTCGTTCTTTACAGGGGGCCGACGAGTTGGCAAGCTGAATTGTCCTCGCATAAAACAAAGCAGAATTAGACTGGCGGGCGATGGGTGTAGATATTGATTGACTTGACAGCAAGCGTTTTGAGGCCTGATTTGCAGGTGCCGCTGCGATAAAGATGCGATATAGCGCGGTGAAAGCAGGATGACGCCCTAATTCCGCAAAGAGCAATAATAAGGATAACGAATACTCCGATAATTGTTTAAGGGAATATAAGATGAACAGGCGATGAAAATGAAGAAGAAAAGAAGAGCAAGAAAAAAAGACGCAGAGATTTAAAGAGAGGCGGCGACGGCGGAAAGAGCCCTGGAAATGACGGGTCAAAAGATTATGGGTGAGATTTTGGTAGTGAGTAAAACAGTGTGCAAATCAGTGTAGCGCAATAGAACACAGCGAAACAGCAAAGTGGGCGATGTGATGACGTTTGTCATGTTCCTTTATTGGCACTTTCGTTTGTTCACACGGCAGCTAACTTTGCCAGTAGCCTCTTGGTGCTGTTTTGGGAAAGAAAAAATAAGAGAGGCAAAAAGAAAATGACGGCGAAAATTCGCAAGGCTGGTCGCGCAAGCAGGCGCGGCTTTCGTTCTGCTAGTACTTTGTACTTTGCGTATTTCTTTTTCCACGCTCAAACTTGTGATCGAATCGGAGATATGCGGCAAAGACTAGTCAAGAACATCTATCTACACAACGGCAAATGAAGCAGAAGAAAGGTAATGCTCAAAGAGCACAAATGGCTGGTGACAGGGGTCCAGGAGGGATATTTGAGCCAGACGAGGTAAACATGACGATGCTGCTTTGCCTGTCCACTAAAGCGAACTGATGCGACGCTATGCTGGGATATGCATACAGAGGCAAGTTGGGCATTTGCGGCGAGTCTACGGCGCTGTACTTGCAGCGAAAAGGCTGGCTAGGGTGTTCGCCATGCCTTCAATTGCCAACTTTCTTTGTTGATAAACTTCTTGGTAGCTTTGCTCAACGGCTTTTCTATTTCCACCTAATATATGTGGAAGCACAATCACTTGTATGGCAACCAGAAGTAAATCAGTCAGTCGCAGCACAGTCACATATGTTTTCATCACAGACACACACACCACAGAACACCCTTCATTAAAGCTACCGGGAAAACTTCGGCCATTCGTCTTGAGCTGCTGTTACCTGACAGCTTGCCCTCGCAATTGCAATTCTCGATTCATGCTTGATCATCCCGCAACCTGGGATTCAAGCATTTTTCCTTTAGGAGACTTTAAACCATCAATGTACCCCTCGCTTCTATGCCTGCAATTCGGGCTGTGTCTAGTGAGCGCGAGGTTCCAGAAGCTACACGATTAGCTTAGCTTCATTCTATTATGAGTCGGTTCTTTGCCCTGTACGACATACTCTGAGTCGCCAG
This sequence comes from Thielaviopsis cerberus, assembly GCA_016859225.1. Classification (NCBI taxonomy): domain Eukaryota; kingdom Fungi; phylum Ascomycota; class Sordariomycetes; order Microascales; family Ceratocystidaceae; genus Thielaviopsis; species Thielaviopsis cerberus. The sequence goes on along the minus strand of JACYXV010000030.1, from coordinate 29,010 downwards.
GAGAATGAAACCAGGTAGCCATAAAAGGGGCCCCCAAATTCAACTACCTACAGGCCTTGCGAGTGATTGACTAACTAGCTGGCAGTGCAAAGGGGAAGAGAATTGTCGTTGTACCCGATTTTACATATAACCCCATACCAACACCCACCCAACAGCCCTGGTGAAGCCTTGGTCACCAATTAGACCCCTGCCCTGCAACGCCCATTAATTGCTACTAATTCCCAGGAAATCCACTACCGAATTCGTCTCTGTCCTCTATGCAAAAGCATAGCAAAGCCGACGCCCAGCGACGGTATCTCGGTGTCACGGCGGATCCAGACAGGTGAAACCCGGTACCATCAAGCACGCTGGCCATTTTTATGGCATTCGATGCCGTGCGATGCTATTCTGGATGTGATGGGAAGCTCCGCAAGAGATGGGTTACCCAGTCAATGCACTATGACACACAGACACAAAGCCAAAGGATGTTTTATGTGGCCTAGGATTTGCTTGAGGCCTTTGAGTCAGTGTTGTCCTTTGTCTGCTTGAATTCGCAGAATTCCTGCCGTCTTGGTTGGAACGCTTGTACTAGTAGTGGCTGGTCTCATGAGCCAAACTTGTGTTTTGGTCTGTATGTTGAACCTCGACATTTGACGGCGCGGCTCAGTTTTTACTATACGTGTCTATATACGCCACCTGCTGTCTGGTCAGTTTTGGCCCATGTATATTTTCATTTTTTATTCTCTATTGTCATTACAAAATAGCTCCTAAGAATGGCCTGGCCAGACTTTTCGACTTGTATTTGCCATAATCGCCTTACACGGGAAAAGGCGGGTAAACAAAAACCATGGCGCTACGGTAAATATCTATGCAGGTCTTGACCTAGTCTGACGTCGTTTTCCATTGCTTCCGGACCTTTGACCACTTTGTTGTTGTGGCCACGCATTAGATGCGCAACTTGAAATACAAACTCCAACTTCATTTGAATCTAGCCTGTTTAGACGCGTCGAGAAGTCAGGTGAAGGTCAGATCAGATATCATAATAAATTTGTGCAGGTGTGAAATGCTGGGCCACGGACTAGGGTTATTTGGTGGCTATACAAAACACCAAGGGTTGTTTGTAAAAACACTGGATAAAATCGAACTCCAAATTGCCTGAGGGATGAGGGTGCGGGAGAAATGGAATAAGCTTTCTTCACATTCCAGGCACAAAAAAATGAGGAGAGTTTAGGCTCATCTAGAGTGGCCTTTGGCTAGTAAATGGCAGCTTAATATATGACAAGATGGAATGTAAGTAATAAACTAAAGTAAATCGTGACTTCGTCTCATGACTCCTAGCTCGACGGGCACTGGTCGCCCTGCTCCTACTTCATCTGGCCCTCTGGTAAAAAGCGTTCCGTTTCTGGAACCTTGACGTACGTTTCCTCGGAGCTTCTAGCCTCGACGGCATCGTCGCCGTCCGAATCGTAGTCCAGGACGCCGATTTCAATGTCCTCATTTTCATCAACGTCATGGATGCGATGAAAACGCACCGAGTTCTTGCCAAACAGCGCGTCCATTTCCTCGAGAGATTGATTTTTTGTCTCGGAAAAACGCAGCCACACAAACTTCACTGTCAGTATCTTGTATGGTATACCAAGGGAGAGAAAGCTTACGGGAATGAGAATCAGAGCTATACTAGCAAAGACCCAGTACAGCATCGGGTTAGCTCGGACTCCGGTGATGGGCCAGATGCCAGTCATGAAGATGGCCCCCAGTGCGCTGCCGCATGTAGCAATGTTGACGGCGCGGGCGCGCAAAGTCGTCGGGAAGATCTCAGTAGAGTAGACCCAGGACACCGTTCCGGGGCCGATGCTGTAACCGACGGCGAAGACAATCATGGCTACGATGCAGGCCTTATCTGATGTATGATTGGACCCTATTGGCCAAATCATCGGGAGCGCAGCGTTTGCCTGTAGATGTGATTAGATTCGTTGGGCAAACAGACACAGAGCATAAAGACTTACCACCATGCCAAACACCATGGCTGCACAGCCAACCATGAGACAAGCCTTGCGGCCCACCCTATCCACCAGCATCATCCCAAGCAACGTAAAAGGCACTTTGCTTGCCTCCTCAACAACCATATACTTCATGCCTGTGACAGTCTTGTACCCCATAACTTCGAAGAGCACTGGTAAGTAATGCTTGATTGCCGCCATACCACACAGCTGCGTCGTAAATTGCAACATAAACGCACACACCAGCCGCACACGCAGCGGCTTATCAGTAAACAGCGAGAGTGTCGTGCTTCCCGAGTATTGCGCCATCGAGTACTGAATGTCGGCGAGTTCATCTTCGACTTGGGATGGCGATGAGGCGCCTTCGCGCAACCATGTGAGTGTGGCACGGGCGATATCGGGGGTTCCGGATTGCGAGAGCCAGCGTGGACTAGAGCAGTTAGCACAAAAGACGGACAGTGGATTGACAGTGAGATGGGACGTACCTCTCAGGCAGGAAGGGCAGGCCAACGCCAAAGATGAAGGCGGGGATGCACTGGGCCATGATGGTGATCCGCCATCCCAGGAGAAGCACTATCTCAGTAGTCCAAAAGGCTAGGGTGTAAGCGACCCTACAGTATATATTAGCATCCATCGACTCATTAACGGACAGTTGAAACTCACCATTCGCCAGCCGCCATCCCCGCGATGAAGCCCAGCTGGCACATGCCAACCACAAGCCCACGCATCCGCGGCTGAGCGATTTCCGCCAAGTACATCGGCACCGCTGTGACCACGACAGCAATGCCCGACCCCGCAATTGCTCGCCCTGCCATCATCATTTCCACGCCATTTGGCGGTGTACTGCACGCCTGAACTGCGGCGCCGACAGATGTCACCAGAATACCAGCGACGCAGGCGTATCGTCGGCCCAAACGGTCGCTAATCGCTGGGGAGATGAACAGGTAGTTGATGATGGCGCCGGCATAGAAAACGCATGTAATGGCATCAATGACAGCGGTGCTGGGCTGCTCAAGCGCGGATTTCCAATCCGGGTGCGAGAACTGGAAGCCGAGGATGCCGGTGTGGTAACTGTAGGGGAGTTAGCGAAAAAGAAAACGACGATACGGAGCTGGGGGAGGCAGACCCAGCGACAAAGCAACCGAGAGTAAAGTACAAGCCCAGCCAAAGCACGCGCTGGTCGCCGGTGCAGGGCATCATGGCTGCGGGATAAGCAGCAATCTGGAGCTGCGGGAGGTGCGATGGGGAAAAAGGTAAAGTAGAATGCCAAGCAGTTGGTTTGAGCACATCCGCCGGGGTGGTTTTATCTGGTTCCTGAATGGGTGGGAGTTGATCTTCAATTGCTCTTGGCGTTTTTTTTTTCTTGCTGCGTTTGGGCCGGATAAAACAGCGAGAGAAGCAGAAAAAACGGTATTGATTGACGGTAAACAATAGAAGATGAGAGAAGAAAAAGATTGATCGGATTTTAAGAGAAGAAAAGGTGAGAGAATTAAAAACCCCAGGAAAAGATGTCCGTCATCTGATAATGAACGACAAAATAGAATTTCTGCTGCAGTCGAAAAATTATGGGCAATTTCAAGAACAGACCAAAACTTTATTTTATTTTCATTTTCATTTAATTTTAGTTTTTTGAATTTGTGTTTATGTTTTGAGTTGCCCGATTGGGATGCATCTTTGTTGGCCAACCTCTATTTTTGGCGGAAAAATAGTCGGCGATATTTTCAAACGTTGTCCGCAATCGTGGGGTCATATCAGATGAGGGTTAGTCAGAACGCTGAACCCTAGGCAGCTGCTAGGCGGTGAATCGCAATTAGTGTAAGCTGTGCCAAGTGTGGGGCGTTTTGTTGTCCAGCGAATCAAATATGATGGAAAGTTTGGCTTTATCTGCCTTGCCAAAAAAAGTTTTGCCAGTCTTAGTTTCACCGCCTTTGTCTTGTAGTTTGAAGCATCAGTCCAAGGTTTAAGCATCTACGGCACTCATTTCTGCGCTTGTCACCTAATGTTAATAGTTATGGGGCTTGGGTCTCTCAAAACATAGCTCAACCTTACACTGCCTTTCCCACCAAACACATTTATCCTTCTCTTAGTCAGCTGGTCCTCAAATGTCAGCTCCAAACAAAAAGCGCAAAGTGAATGCTGCTGCCCAGCAGGGCGCAGGATCGGCTTGTATGTTATAGTCTCCGGGAAGTAACCCATATCACTGACAGCAAGTGATATAGTCAGCGCCTTGGCCGCATTGCGCCAACAGCCAACGCCGCATTCTGCTGCCTCGGCCGCTTCAGCCTTCCTTAACAGACGGAACCAGCAAGTCGGAGGTCAGAACAATGTCTCTGTAAAGACAGAGGCCACGCTTCAGAAAGTCGACACTCTCATTCAAGAAAAGGGACCAATACGGCCATTGAAGAGACCGTCTTATAATGGATCAACAAAAGAGTATGTTTGCCCCACGCTCTATCACAAAATATGATCTTTTTTCATTTCAACATCATGACGCCTTGCTAAAAGGAATTCCAGCCAAATACCCAACTCAGCTTCGCCAACACCTCTTATAAGACAGTCTTCATATAAAGTGCAACTTAGCACCTTTGTCAAGACGCCATCAAACTGGTCCGCTAAAGACAAAGTAGTGACGCTGAAACTTGAGGACGATGAGGTATGGCTGACTGCAACTGCTTCTGTCGATTTACTAACACAGTCAGAGATTCACTATCATTGGTAGTTATGGCATTAGGGTCCTCCAGGGCGAAGTCACCATTGCCGGTGCAACTCTGTTTGCGAGTGACATGGTCTACTGGATATGTGCTCCTCTCTGTCACGCTGTCCCAGTTCTTCGCTGCTACAGAAATGCTCACCTCGAGTTGCTGCCCGACCCAAGTTTCTCAAAGCTTAGACAACTGGAAACACTGTCACCTCTATACAGAGATATCTGGCCCAGTGATTTACAGCAGTCCTACCGTATAGTAAGACTTGTACTAGGCAATCCTGAACCACGCGTATATGGCTAACACCATGCAGGTCTTTAACCACACTGACGTCCCTAAGCGTGTCAGTCTACAAACACTTGTTTCACCGCCCGAGTGGAACAAAAAGCTTGCTGAAATTGCGTCGTCTGACATTAACAAGAACCCAATCTATTTTATCTGTGGCCCTAAAGGTGCTGGCAAATCGACATTCACGAGGCTTTTATGCAACAAGATCATCTCTACACAGCTCAAGTCATTTCACACTGCCGAGCGCAAGACTACGATCCGGGGCGTCAACATCGTGGATATTGACCCGGGCCAAGCCGAATACACCCCCCCTGGCCTACTTTCTCTAGTTCACGTCAAGCAACTCAACACTGCGCCGTCATTTGGCCATCCGTGGGCCGATGGTGGTACGGCCAGTGAGCTCACTCACAGCCACACCTTTGGTGCCCTTTCGCCCGGCGCCGACCCTGATTTGTACCTTAACCTCGCCTTTGACCTGTGTAGCCGAGCCCACGGCGCTCCAACCCTCATAAACACTCCAGGTTGGACGCTCGGCACGGGTCTCGATCTACTCATGGGCCTCATCTCTAAAATCCACCCCTTAGAAGTCATTTATATGTCGGAAAGCGGCCCAGCCGAGACCGTCGAGGGGCTCAAAGCTGTCAGCAAGCGCACCTTTTATGCTCTGCCGTCGCAGCCCGGAGAGCCAGGCTCACGCACAGCCGCACAGCTTCGTGCAATGCAGACCATGTCATATTTCCATTGGCGACCCACCAGCCCTTTAGTGCCACGGCCATCATGGATGACTGAGCCGTTGTCTGGCGTGAGCCCGCTGGTGGTCTCGTACACGGGCAAGAACCGCGGTATCATGGGCATCATGACATATGGCGCGCAGGTGCCGCCGGGGTTGTTGGCCGAGTCAATGAATGGCATGATTGTCTCTGTGGTCCGCGTGCAGGATCCCAAGGCTTTCCGCGCGTTTTCCAGGGCCAACACACACGCGGTGGACTTTGACGTCGACGATGGAGTGGGCGCTACGGACTGGGCATATGATGAGGTTGCTGTGTCGCATTCGCCCGAGGGCCTTCCGCTTATTGCGAACCCTGATAACGCATCGCTAGACTCTCAGTACTCGTGCACGATTGGGCTGGCTCTTATTCGGGCCATTGACACTGCATCGTCGACGCTGCAGCTCCTCACGCCGATATCGTTAGATTACATCCGCAGCCTAGCGGAGAATGGCCAGAAACTCATTTTGCTGCATGGACAGTTTGATGCCCCTACGTGGGCCTATACGGAGCATGTATACCGCAAGTCGCTGGCGTATCAGGACACAGGCGCAGATACAGCAGCTACTGCCGCAAACGAGGCAGACGAGGACTCGGGCAACGAGTCGGAAGCGAGCGTGGTCACGGCGGCGAGCGGCGAGGCTGGGGAAGGGGACATGGTTAGAGAGAGACTACCGTGGGTGGAGATTCTGCATGGAAACCAGAGGCGGCCGCGGGGATCGCAGGCCTGGAGGGTTCGGCGGGATTTAGGCCGAGGGAATGGCGGGGATTAAGTATCCTGGTGCAGTAGTTTGGCCCAGCCCAGAAAAACGGCGTTGTGTCTTAGCTTAACCCATCTTTTTCGTCGGCTGTAGCCGCAGTTTTTCTCGCTGTCCATGGCTCAGCTACTCCGTACCAATGTACAGACTTTATAGATACGAGTCTTTGAATGTAGCCATGTCAACATTCTCTACTGTGGAGTCTTTTTAGAATGCAATATTCCAAGTTTCTGGGCTCAAGAAATAGAGAAACATTAGTAATACTAAACGGTTGGGAGCAAAGTACAGTAGATTCACTCAGGCCTTGAACATAGCTAGGGCTTATTTAGCCACTGACGAAGCCTATTATGAGGTATCTTGTAAAGGAGACATAAGCCAGTTCCATCTTGTCGGCGGGAAAGGGTATAAACTTACTTGGTTATCATATTTATCCTCTTTATAAATCGAGCAGGACGTCAGAGTATAAAGGCCGCTGTGCCACTGCTGAATAGTATTGTCTTTTCTATTTTCAACCATTTCTTTTCTTTTAGGTTAGTTACTGATAATGCGATTACCAGGGCCACCTCACGCACTTCCCTACCAACACCATTGCCCTAACTGTGCTGGCGATGCCGAGGCGTTCTCCGTGGCAGCTCAGTTTCCATTTGACCTCCGCCGACGCAGGTGCTAAAGACTTGAGAGATGACATATTTTGAAGTAATCTAGCAGCCCATGATATCAAATTCTACTAGATGGGGCTATAGGTGTGGAGAGGGAGATGATTGTCAGCGCAAAGTAGCTGATTAGCTGTGATGAGCCACAGCCGTGGACACTAAAGACTCTGTGTGACGAGCTCAAGATTATGGGCGAGTTGATGGATCACGTTTGACTCTCGCCCATACTTACTAGCTTTGAGGGCCAATTCCATTATTTCCATGCCTGACTTCCATAGGTTCCTATTTATACCGAACAAATCAAGGGCGCATGGTCTCCAGTTGATATCCGCAGCCGCTATGTAATCTACAGCTAAGACAACAGCACCATTGTAGTAATTTCGAATGAAAACAAACTGGCCCAACTCAACTGAAATTCTTCTACGAGGCAGTCAGTCAGACCGATCGGTTACACATTACACCCAGAATAATTACTTCTCTGGTGAGAAACATTGTGAGTGTTTTGCTAATTACACTATTATTGTTGCAACTACTAGGGTTAGTCACTTATACAGCCCTAACCCTAACAGTCCGTCTCTAACACACCGAGGCGGAAGACATCAAATTAGCTAGTGTGTGTCAGATGTGCTGCTGGTACATGGCGGAGAGCGTATGGTACCGAGGCTACCGAGTGAAGTGTGCGTCGGCTATTTAACGAGAATTTAGGCTGCTAGGGCCATGAGAATAATCTTGTGGGCGATGTGAGTACCCTGGGCGGGTGAACAACAGGGCGTATGAAAAACTAGGAGTTAGAGAAAGCGGCGCTGTCGTTATAGTAAGACCGTACGGGTAGATTGACTGGTGATAGACGTGGAGGAGGAGCCATACACAAAGAGACATACTTTGATGGCATCTTGACGCATTAGATAACAAGTGAAATAGAATCAACACTCGAGTACACTTAACTGATCGGGCAGGCCAACACAAGTGACAACACTCATAAATCTGAGACAGTAGCCACAATAACGTGTCAAGGGCAACTCAGTACTACCCTCAGTCCAGCTAGTCAAAGTTGGGCACGAATTTGGCCAAGTCTGCAGGAAGATTCACAGCCCAAAGCGGGTCTGGGGGCAATACGTGCTGCTACACAGTATGTGACTTGATTTGGCTGTGAAGACAAGTGGATGCCTGCAATCTGGAGTTTTCTTCCGTCCATTCCATTCCATCTTCTGTAACTCAAGAGGTTGGCGAGAAGCAGCCGTTATGCTGTAGTGTCAACGACTGTGTCTATGCAAACGAGTGGGCTCGGAAATGCACACTACGCACACTTGATCGAGCAAATGCAGGTTCATTCTCTTGTCAGTTGAGTTTCGAGCAGTCCAGCCGTCTAAACGGAAGCAAAGATGCAGTGTTCCTGCTTCAATGGTGCGAGATCGAAGGGGCGTATACTTTCTTCTTTACCAGTTGTTAGTCAAAGCAAAGGTAAGGCAAAAAGAGATGCATTATTGACTGACCACGCAAGCCGCCTATAGAGTCCAGCAGAGAACAAACTGTACCAATAAGAGACGGCGTAAAACGTGTGCTGGCAGATGGGCCTTGCGGATTTGTTGGCTGGGATTGATTGGCTGTGGTCCAAACACGTTAAATACGAGCGATGACGCTGGGCAGATGAAGCGTGGACGGATTAAGCTGGATAGTTGCAGACCTGGGTTCCGGCCATTGTTCCCCAGTTTGGACTTTGGTTATCTGGGCGAAGAACTAAAGCTAAAGGCCCAAGATAGAACTATATCAGCCACAGTGTGACTGGCAGGGTCTAATGGCCAGCAGGGTAACAATACAGGCCTGGGATAGCGCCCAAGCAGGGTTTCGAATACTATGTTGGGCTGTGGATGACACCCAAGAGAGCTATAACTGCCCAAAGACCCTTGTAGCTCAGCTGCGGCCCTAGGCCTGTCTCTATCTTTGTTCACAAATAGGATGAGTCCGCATACAGTAATGATTTACAGCAAGACAGGTCATAAGCACTTTTCAGCGCTCATTTGTAGTGTAGATTTCTCATCGGCTGTTTTAAAGCAGATGCTAGACTAGTTTCTTGTGTGAACAATAGGTTCTGCTTTGTTGCATCTCTTGGCTGAGCCTTCGGCAGACTGAGCGAATCTGAGACGTAGGCAGATTTAGATGTATAAGTCCTGTAGAAATATGAAAGCAAGAGGGGTCACAAGCTGCAACACAAGTGCAAAATTTGCCTGGAGACCAGTTCCGATAGGCCGCCCTGCTAAGCGTGGGCCAGCTGCAGTCCTGCTTTCTCGGCCTGCAGTACAGTATAATGCAGTGCAAATCACAGGATGTGAATGGTTCATGAGTCGACAGCTCTAAATAAAAACCTTAGCATGTCTCCTTGTTGAGTGCCCGCTGTTTTCTTTTCTTCCTAGTTCTCGTCCATCATTCATGACCAACAGTCTCTCTGCTTTTGTTATTATACCCGGTCGTCGTGACCTCTGCATTGATTTACTTGTTACTCACTTAGACTCGGCTGCGTAAAGTCAGCCCTGTTCTGCACAGCACACTGCATACGCTATCGCATAGAATACAGCACACCGCTCCTTATACGTCTCGCCTCTCCTGTTGTTGGGCGTTTTTCGCTTCCAGCGTCGTTTTTAGAGAACACGACTCCTTTTTTGCTGGCCATCTTTATTCTGGATTTCCTCGTTTTCCCTCTTTCTTTAAACATCTCTTTAACTCAAGTCTTTATTCCATTGCTGTAGCTCAGGAAATCCAGTTGTTCTGGACTGAACACTCATCATGGCTGTCCAGGACCAGCCAATCGCCCTTAGAGGGCAGAGAAGATTGCCATGAAGCGCATCGACGCCACCAAGATTTCTGCCGCCGACTTGACCGAAGCTCTGCGCCGCCCTGCCCAACGTTCGCCCGACGCCATTGTCAACATTATCACACCTATTATCGAAGACGTCAAGAACAACGGCGATGCCGCCGTGCTCAAGTACACTCGCACCTTTGAAAAGGCCACTACCCTCGAGTCCTCGTACCTGAAGGCTCCCTTTGCTCCTGAGCTCATGGACCTTGCCCCTGAGACCAAGGCCGCCATTGATTTGTCTTTTGAGAACATTCGCAAGTTCCACGCCGCCCAGAAGGAAGATAAACCTCTCAAGGTCGAGACCATGCCTGGCGTTGTGTGCAGCCGTTTCTCGCGTCCTATTGAGGCCGTTGGCCTGTACATTCCCGGTGGTACCGCTGTGCTGCCGTCTACTGCTCTGATGCTTGCTGTTCCTGCCATGGTTGCTGGTTGCCAGCGTCTGGTGTTTGCTACACCGCCACGCACTGATGGCCGCCCTACTCCCGAGGTGGTGTATGTGGCTCACAAGACCAATGCCGAGGGTATCGTTCTGGCTGGCGGTGCTCAGGCCGTTGCTGCTCTAGCTTACGGTACCGAGAGCATCCCCAAGGTCGACAAGATCATGGGCCCAGGTAACCAGTTTGTTACCACTGCCAAAATGGTGATTAGCAACGACACGAATGCCTGTGTCAGCATTGACATGCCCGCTGGCCCGTCTGAAGTCCTGGTTGTTGCCGACGAAAAGGCTGTGCCCGCCTTTGTCGCCTCGGATCTGTTGTCGCAGGCCGAGCACGGCAAAGACTCGCAGGTCATCTTGATTGGCGTTGACCTGAGCGAGCAGCGCCTCAAGGAGATTGAGGATGAGCTGCACAACCAGGCTATGGCCCTGCCCCGTATCGATGCCGTGCGCGGTTCCATTAGCCACTCAGTGACCATCCTGGTCAAGTCCATTGAGGATGCCATGAGAATCAGCAACGAGTATGCTCCTGAGCACTTGATTCTGCAGGTTGAGAATGCCGAGGCTCTGGTCGAGAGCGTGCAGAATGCTGGCAGTGTCTTTATCGGCCAGTGGACCCCCGAGAGTGTTGGCGACTACTCTGCTGGTGTCAACCACTGTCTGCGTAAGTTTTAACACCTCTTTTTTTGCTTTCTATTTGCCTGCTAACATTTTGCCAGCTACCTACGGTTACGCCCGCCAGTACTCGGGTCTGAACCTCGCCTCCTTTGTCAAGCACATTACTAGCTCGCATTTGACTGCCGAGGGTCTGAAGAATGTTGGCGGTGCCGTCATGGAGCTGGCTCGCGTTGAGGAACTAGACGCCCACAACCGTGCTGTTGGCATTCGTCTTGCTTACATCAAGGAGAAGCTTGAGAATTCAAGTTTTTGAGGGGGACCTATTGTATACTATTGTCATGTGGAGGAGTGTGGGAGGATTGTTCGTGTTTGTTGATGTATGAGTTGGCTTAAAAGATGCCAGTTTTTGTTTTGTCATGATTTCGTTGTTTAGAGCCGCCATTGAAGTTTTTAACTTATTTACGACTTTTGTGTATCAACACTTGTTTGTGTACTGGGATAATTTGTACGACTTACTACATGCATAGGAGGTTTGAACCTGTTTACTGTAGCAATCCCCAGCAAAGCCGGGCTCATGCTTTCGGTACCTTTGTATAGTAGCACTTCATGTGCAATGTTGTACAATTTCTATCTTGACCTTAAAAAGCTCGTTTAAAAAACAAGCACAAAACTGTAAACGCCAAGAATTTGATTTCCTCCATTTTCTCTAATCTATGCATAAAATCACCGTCTGCTGTCTGTTATAGGCAGAATGCAATCGTCTCGTTTCGGCTTTCGTATACACATACTTCTTTTTTCTTTCTCTCACTGATGCATCCATCCGCTTCATATACATCAAGGTCGTAATCTCTAGGCTGCCGTGATACTTGACTTCATCACCCTTTCCCCGGCACCCAGTTCACAATTCAAAAGCTAACAAAAACAGTTGCTCAGTAGAAAAAAAAGTTATGTAATGTTGATAAAACGACAGGATATAAGATAGGATAAGGCTGGCGAAGAACTAGGCCCACCCACGTTTTGGCAATGTCCACTTTTGTTGTTTAAGACACTTTTGCCAATAAAGAAACCCGGAATATTGGATGAAGTAGTATAACAAAAGAAATATGAGAATGAAGGGATTCGAAGAGAGACGCCATGTCTGCCAGTAACACAAGGCGGACATGACATGGCAGAGTATATGAGACGGACACAGCAATTGAAAACAAAAAAAAAAAAAGAAAAAAAGAAATGGACACACACAAAACCCTCCTTCATTAGCTTAACTTTATACAGAAAGAAAACAAAAAGAAGAAAACTAATAGTTCAAGCTTTTTAGAACTTGGGCTTCATCGTGTTCCGCAGTCTCTGGTAGTCAAACAGAGCCTCGATGCTACCGACAGCCGAAATGGCAATGTCCTGATCCCACAGGTGGCGGCTGGCAAAGTCCATGACATCCTTGTCAGTAATGGCGTCAATCAACTTCTCCATCTCGGCAGGCGACATGCGGCGGCCAGTGGTGATGATCTGGCGACCAATGTCCTCGGCAACGGCCGTGGTGCCGTCCAGCGACAGCAGGATCGAAGCCTTGAGCTGGGCCTTGGCACGCTCAACCTCGGCCTGGCTGACGTTGGTGCACAGGCGCATCCACTCACGGATAGTGAAGTGGGCAAGGTCGTCGAGGTTGCCGGTGTTGTCGGTCACGAGGTAGATACCCCACAGACTATAGATGCATGATTAGTTGTATGGTTCGCTTGCGCCTCTCGCACCATCCTACTCACCCAGTGTCGTTGTAGCTGGTCGAGAACGACATGAAGCTGTTTGCCAGCTCGTTCTTGTGCACAAAGCCGCTCAGCTTGCTGCCCTGGTGGGGGGCGTTGCCGAGAGACTTGTCGTAGTTACCGACAATAGCCTGGGTAACCAGAGCGGTAAAGTAGTCGGGCGAGCTCCAGCTCACACCCTCGACAGCAATGGCAATGTTGGCGGTAGGCATAGTGTCATCGCGAACACGGACATCGGAACCAATGAAGTCGGCCTTGGGCTTCTCGGTGGCGTAGGTCAGGGGGTTGCTGACGGGCAGGTTGCCAAAGTTCTTCTCGGCAAGCTTGACCAGCTCCTCGTGAGGGATGCCACCGGCACCAACCAGAACCATGCGGTCAGCAGTGTAGTTCTTCTTGATGTAGTTGGTGAGCTCGGTGCGGGTGATGTCACGAATGTTCTGGCGGGGGCCCAAAATAGTCTGGCCCAGAGGTTGGTGCTGGAAAGCAGTGGCGTGCAGGTGGTCAAAGACGACCTCCGCAACCTGCTTCTCAACCTCCTCGGACTCGCGGAGAATGACATCGCGCTCACGCTCAATGGCAGCCTCCTCGAGCTTAGAGTTCTGCAGAATGTCGGCAAGAATATCGACGCACTGGGGGACATCGGAGTTCTGGGACTTGGCGAAGTAGACGGTGTTCTCGCGCTACGAATCCGAAATAATGAAGTGGTCAGTAGAAGTGTTTGGGGGATGTTTGCTTGATTAGGGTGTTTTGTTTTTGCCATCATATGCTTTCGATCAGTTGGCGACAGGAAAACAGGCTCGATGATGGGTTTGTTGCCATGCTTCGGTTGACCGGAATTTGTTGAAACTCGGCGTCACAAAACAGTAAAATTGTGACAAAGCTAGTAAAAGACAATAGGCAAAGGGGGTCTCACCGAAGTGTAGGCGTTCAGGTGGCCACCCATGTTCTCAATCTCCAGCTCCAGCTGGTGTTGAGTACGGTTGGTAGTGCCCTTAAAAGCGAGGTGCTCAAGGAAGTGAGCGGTACCGTTGGTCTCCTGGGTCTCGGCCCGCGAGCCGGCATCGATCCAGACACCGACGGTCGAGGTCTGGAGCCAAGGCATGTGCTCGGTGGCAACCTAAAATATGGGCGAAGACATTGGGTTAGCGACAGGCCAGATCAGATCGAGTCAGGTCAGTCAATTGCAATTGCAATTGGCCGGTCAGCCCTTCAATTGGTCGTCCATCAATATGCCGGACTGGTCGGGCGTGCGGAATCGGCTCGGGAAGACGGGCCGGAGACGACGGGACGAGGAGGACAGTGTATGGCTCGGTCAATTGAAGGGTGCCCGGCTTGAAATCGGTTGGACGGATCAGATCGGGGCGGCTTACGGTCAGGCCGTTCTTCAGAGTGGTGGTCTGGGTCTTGCCGATGATACCGCTGCTGGCGGGCGACGCGAGGCCTCGTCTCAGCGACTTGGACAGGGTGGTGGGCGCAGCGCGGCTGCGAAGCCCGCTGGTCAGGTTCAGAGCTAGTCTCCGCGACGCCATTGCGAATGCGACTGTGAGGGACTGGGCTAGGTGGGAGGGGGAAGTAAAAGGACAAGAGATGAAAAAAGGCCAAGAGTCAAAAAGGTGGAAGATAAGCTCAAGGAAGGAGAACGTCGGTAAAATAGACAAAACACACTCTCTTCTCTCTCCAAAAAAAAAAAAAAAAAAATAGACACACACAGTGAGTGGTTTGTTGGAAGCGATTTTCTGCAGTGGTTCCACGGCCAAGCTTGGATTGCGGTACTTTTTTCGCTGCCTTGCTTACCAGGCCAGTAAATTTCTCAAAAACACTGCTATAACGCACAATCTTCCGACCTGCTCCGAGCCATACTTGGGTGTGGCGCACTGTGGCGTAGCCAATCAGTGACCCAGGATTTGAAAAGAATAGCGGCCGCCCCGCACTACCGATGTCAAATTGACTTCCCTCTCAGCTGGTGTCAGCTGTTGATTTCATTTTTTTTTCCAGGTCTTCTCGAAGGGGAAATGCCATTGGAAATTTAATCGTTTGGTGACGGCTTGTTTTTGGAGGGGACGTACGTCTTGGCCCCTGTTAAAAGTCATTACGCATCTTTAATTTTTGTTACTTTTTTGTCTGCCCAAAATAGAGGTCGTGGTGGATTTAGGCTTGCTTTCATTGGCTCAGTAGCATCAGCGTTATTTTGCCGTTCCATTGGGCGATAAAATAGAGCAATGATATCACCGATGGTCTATGGTGTTTTTGTCCTTGTCCTAGAAATGCATTGTATGCGCACAATACATGCATGTATATACAACGATACAATGCAAACTGTGCTCCTGCAGTCATAATACATACGTATATAAGCACAAAAAGCTGTGCAACTTTACAGCCAGCCCATTTGTGGCTGACACCAGTTGGGGAAGCTACCCAACTTGAATTTGGAGCTCCGCCTTGAAATTTGCTTTGCATCACCTTTTCTATTCTCTCGTCAACATCAACACAACGATCACAGACATCTCAATACACTCACCGATTTGCGTCCAGAAACCTGTTTGAATCTTGTCCGCCATGACCGCCGATGCTGATCTCGTGATCCAAGGTGCCGAGCATCAGGCTTACTATAAGCACTATATTGCACCCCCAGCCTCGTCCCCAGACCACGACATTCGCGTTCAAGTTGCGAGCTATCCGCCCCTTGCCCAGACAACCTGTGTTGCCGCAGGCGACTTGACCATTACAGTTGTGCTCGAAACTCCTCACTCCACAGTCAATGAAGTCTGGGAAGTCTCACTCTGGAGCAACATTGGAAGTGACAATGTCTGGTGTGAGACGCCGCTGGCACCTGCGCCTGATTCTTCTATTTTCTTGCGTAGTGACTCTTCATCTCGTGATTATGCGTACTTTACTCATACTGTAAAGGTTGACAAGTCCTTTCAATTTACTATCAAGTATCGATCCGGTGCCGCTCAGCACTGGATGTGGGTCCAGAATGAGTCTGGCATCGGCGATGGAACTGTGATTGTGCCGAGTCCTCTGGCTTTTGGAGTTCCGACTAGCCTCGAAAATGTCATCAGCGGTCTTAACCCAGCCTTGAATGTGCGTCCGCGTGTTAGCCAGTCGCCAAGAACGAATGTGTGGAGGGTTGGAATGCCTGTTTCTGGTATATCAAGTGTGTCTGACTTTCAGGGTACTAATGTCGGTATACCGTGGAATGGATACACGAGGTGAGTGTATTCAAAACCAAAAAGTCTAGTTGTGTCATGGCCTAACACAATAATAGATGGTTTGGCCTTGCACGGGCTTGGGAGCCTTGGTTGTGCCCCGTTCATGGCAAGGACAAGTTTGATACCGACAAATCAGTCATCATGGCTTCTTTCATGAGCTCAGAAGGTTTGCACATGGTGGCCCTGGCCATGAGCGGAGCCAATGACGTCAACTCGTTCATTAAGCCGAGCGACGATGGTGCTCTAGTTTTTTTTGTAAGCTTTTTGCTTGACATCAAAGTGTCTGAGGCTTGATACTGACATCAGTAGGCCCGGAACGACGGAACTACCACCGAAAACTCCACCCTCATCGTGGCAGCTAGTGAATGTGTCGAAAACGCCATTGCAGCCGCAGTATACGAAGCAAGATCTGTGGTTCAAAGCTATGAAACAGGTCTTTCAGTATCCGAGGAACCAGTCGAAAAGCCATCTGACGAAGTTAGGGCTATGTGGAATGAGGCCTGGTATGATGGTCTTGGCTACTGTGAGTCTTTATTGTCATTGGGCAATGCCATCTTCTAACTTCATAGGTACCTGGAACTCTCTCGGCCAGCAACTGACAGAGCAAAAAATCTATGATGCCCTGGACCAACTGGCTGCAAACAACATCAAAATTTCTACACTCATCATCGACGACAACTGGCAATCAATTGATTGCTCTGGTGATGGACAAACTCACTTTCCAATGACGCGCTTCGAGGCTCTTGAATCTGCCTTTCCCGGGGGTCTAAAAAATGCTATTTCTACCATCAAGTCCAAGCACCAAAACATCAAGCATGTTGCCGTCTGGCATGCTTTGTTTGGTATGTCCATCCTTCTCGAGAATCATTTCCTCGCCCGTGATGCCATCCGAGTTGGGAATATCCATACTGGCGTTGCGTCCAATCAGTGACCGTATGCACTTGCGCGCATTGCGCTTGGCTGCTAGGTGGATTGCCGTGTTGCCATCAAAGTCTTGCGTGTCAATGAGTCGTTGCACAAAGGCCGGGTCGTGCGTCTCCTGCAGCTTGTTGAGAATGTGTTCCAGGTAATAACGCGAGCATGACTGCCCCGTGACGCGGTCATTCCGCAACGTGGCTGCGTGATGAATCACTGTGGCGCCCGTGCCGTCGCACATATTCACCGTCTCCCAGAGCTCCTTCATGACGGCCGGAAACGTCTCACGCTCATAGCAGTTGGTAAACGTGACGGAGCGCATAAACGGCGTTTCGCCACGAGAGTTTTTTGCGTCAAGCGATGCTCCAAACCGCTTCAGCTCCTTAATGACCTCGACATCGCCCATGGCACACGCCCAGTGCAAGGCCGTATTCTCGTCCGTGTCAATCGTGTGATCGGCCTGGAAGTTTGGCGGCGGGTCGGGTCGTTTTGCCATGCGGCCCGTCTTTTCGTCGCGCGACAGCAAAAAGTAGTCGAGTAGTTCGTCGCCGTACATGGCGTGCTGTTGGCGGATGACCTCCAACGCATCGTCGCGTTTGCGCTTGCGCTGCCGGCGCTCGTGGCGGCGGCGACGGCGGCTGTTGTAGTGCTAGCGGCACCAGGCTCTCGATGCGCTCGTGTCGGGACATATGTCGCGTGGCCGGGGGTGGCATCGTGCGCGACGCTGTTGCGAGAGGTGTCCATGGTGTCGGCCATCATTCTGGCGGCGCAATGACGGACTTTGACATGCCCGGCGTATTGACAGCGCGGCAGCGGCAGCAGCGGCCGAGGCAATGGTTGACAGGCTGGCAGCCGAGGCGGGGGCTATTTGCGCGGGACTGGAGGCTGCGGTTGCCGTCGATTCTGCACGAGTTAGATATGGCTCGGATCAATGCGCGACGGAAATATTTACTCCACTTGGGAACAGCCGGCCGCTTGGGCTGTTTTGGCTTGCTGGTGTGTCGTGGCGCTGGCGGTGGAGGCTTCTCGCCGGCCACGTATTCAAAGATTGGCGCCAATTTCTCGTACGTGTTGTTTCTGATGGCTAGCGTCTTGCCGTTTTCCAGTGGAATCCACGTGCCCTGGTACTTTCCATAGCCGCCTTGAATCTTTTCGTGAGTATCCTTTTGTACTTCTCGCTCGAGGATTCTGGTACGGGAGGGCTGTGATGTCTTAGTCTCGACATGCTATGTCTGCGTCAGAAGGACACATACCTTGTCAAAGCCCGCTGCTTTAAGAATATGCGTCGCATTGATCCAGTCGTCTAGACGTCGACGCATGACACTCTCCTTTAGGTCCGGACCATACAGAAACTCATATACCGGGATCTGCAGGGATGCTTCCGGGTTAGCCAATCACGTTGCTCCGGAGGCCGGGCCCGACTGGGACCGGGGCCGAGTTCGCCTGCGGGGCCAAAATTAGCCGAGAAAACTCACACCACTGTAGGTGGCACTATAGATGCCGTCGCTGGCCACGGGTTGTGCCATTGTGAGATTTGAGAGGGGGTTGTGAAATAGGCGACTACTGAGTGTATAAGCCAAGGCATATAAATAGCTTGTAGACACTTGCTAGCTGCGGACTGCGGACTGCGGACTGCTGGACTCTAGTCAGCCGAGCCAAACCGAATTGGAGCTCTTCCTTTTATAACAGGCCTTCTGGCTTGGCTGCAGCAGAAAAGATGAACAAGAAACGGTTTGGGAGGCCGAGCAATAAAACAAGTCACGTTAAATGGCCACAAAATACCAAAGATTAAAGGAAACAAAATGCAAGAAATAAAAGGCAATTCGATTGTCACTTCAATTTCAACTTCTGCCAGCACAGGAAAGCAAGAGAAGCTCGACGACGGGGACAAAAAGTTAAATGAAAACGCGAAACGACGCGTCGACTCGCGCCAGAAATCAGATAGGGAGAAAAAGGCTGCATATAGATTAAGGGTCAAGGAGACCGCGTGAGTTGCGACGCCAGCCTGCGATTGGTCAAACAAGGTGTATTGTGGAGCGTCAATTTGACTGCTTTGGGACTTCTCTGTCACGTGCGCTTTGACGCACGTGACAGTAACTGATAACCCTAATCGTCGTCCCGGCACCCATCCGACCACACTACCATATTTACCGGCGCATTCTCCATGTTGTAGAAAAAGTCGCGAATCTCCTTGTCACTGTAGCGCATGCTAAAGTGCATAAGCACAAATGTTGTCCGGGGCCACTTTCTAATAATCGGCTCTAGATCGCCCCAGTACACGTGCTTTGTCTTGCGCGCCTGCGCAATGTGCTCGGCATACAAGAAGCTGCACTCGACAATGACCACGGGGATTCCGTCGCGGAGCCATTGCGGCTCAGCCTCCAGCGGCTTTGTCGTCGTGTCGCCGCAGAAGGCAAAGATATCGGTTGTGGCCTGCGCCGTAATCTCCACGCCTGTCTGACGCAGCGCCTTGAGTTCCGCGCCTGCAAGTCCCGTGTACTCAGGCTTCAGCTTGCGCGTTACCTGCGAAAACACGTAGCCCAGACACGGCACGCTGTGGTCGCAGGCAAACGCCGTCGCGATGATGTCTGCCTTGATACGCCGCAGCGGGACTACGTCGCCGGGCTTCATGCCGACCGACTTGTGCGTGTCCAGCCATTTGGGCCCGGGCGGCCCACGGCCGTCATCGTCGTCATCGACGGCAGTGTCGGACGCAGCCTCGGCATTGGCGGGCTGGCACGGGCCAACATTACCGCCCTCGTTCATGACGCGGCTGTACATGGCAAACGTGTCAAGGGCCTGCTGCAACTCGGCGGGACAGTAAATGTCTGGGCAACGCGTGCGGCTGATGAAAACAGGCACGCGGCCCGAGTGGTCGGTGTGGCCATGCGTGATGAAGACCTGGTTGGGCCGCATCTTGTTGACGACGTAGCCAACGTCCAGCACGAGGTCTAGCTGCGGAATCAAAAACGACGTATGCCAGCCGGCACGCGAGCGGCCCGACAGGACATATTGGTTGAATGGCTTGGGGAAGGTCCACTCCAGGACTTCAGAGCGAGACGATTGCGGTAGGGCCGTGGCGAAAGTGGCGGATGTCATGGCTGGAGATGAGATTTGGCGGGTGAATTGGTGCTCAAGTACAAATGGGGGAAAATTAATGGGCTAACATTGGGTGGGCGCTAATTGCGGGGCTGTTTGGGCCCATCATAGAGGTATAGATACATATATGCAGATACCTACAATATACAACATGTATATATGCATACAAATACAACTCATATATGCATGTATATACATACTCGCATACACATACACACACCCACGAATCCTCCGTGCATGTACACACATACACACATACACACACAAATCACTCATGCATACATACACTCTCTCACACACACACATGCTGCAGCGGCTCATTCCATCTCACCCTACCCAGGACATCAACTGCATCTAATTCCACCCATGTGACTCCCAACATCGACAGCATACACACAATTGAATTAACGCCTCGTAGGCTCGGCTCGCAGACATGTGCAAATCACCTGTAAATCAACAAAATTGCCCTTCTTCTCCAGTTCTTCGCCACCCGTCTACACCTTGGCGCCCTCCGTGCCCCAGCGCGTCGCCTCGTTGCCGTCTTTCCACTCTCGCTCAACGTAGCCAATCTGCTCCTTGACCTTCTTAACTGTCTCCTTGTCGCCCGTGTTTTTGCCCGAGTTGTCGCTGCATACGTTAGCACTTGTTTAACCCTAAAGTCAGTTAAAACATACCTAATCTTGACGGCGTGCTTGCCACCTGCCGAGCTCAGCTTAATCACAATATTCATCGGCGTCGACTTGGTGCCCGTGCTCCGATGCACAAAGTCATTGGTCAGGTACGTGCCCACACCAAACGTCGGCACAAAGCCGTGGTCCTCGGCAATCTTTTTGTACTCAATGCAGCGCTCAATGTTGAGCGAGTCTGAAAAGACAATCATCTTCTTTCCTTTGATGCCGGCTGTGCTAAAGTAGTCGGCCAGCACTTTGACATATGTCGCTGGATCCCCCGAGTCCTGACGGACACCCGCAAACACCTCGGCGTAGCTCTGCATGGTGCCGTCTTCGCGCCGGAACTTTTCATTGTCTGAGCCATCGGGGTTCTTGACAGGCCGCGTAAATGACTGCAGGAACTCGGGTGTGCCAAAGGTGTCCGTCAGCGCAATGCCCAGCTTACCGCCAAACGCGCCCACCCAGTGCCGCAGCGCCATCTCTGTCGCCTCGGTGTAGTCGTTGTGGATAGCAGCAATACCCATGAACCACTCATGCGCCACTGTGCCGACAGGCGGAATGTTGAAGCGCATGGCTAGATGCACGTTGCTGGTGCCCGTCAGCTTGCCGGGGAAGCCCTTGGCGGCTGCCTCTTTGCTAGCCTTAACGAGCCCGCGAAACACGAGTGCCTGTGTGTGGTAGTCGCGACGGCGGCGCGTGCCGAATTCCGATGTTGTGCAGCCGGCCTCCAGCAGACGCATGCCCTTGTCAAAGGCCTTTTGTTCTTGGTCTTCATAGTCCCAGTCCTTGTCCATGAACCGGAAAAAGGCCTCTGACGTCAGGGCTAGAATCGGAATCTCATACAAAATGGTGTCGCACCATGTGCCCTTGATGGCAATCTCGACGTCGCCAATCATGGCGTCCGAGCCATCGTCTGCACCCAGAGGTAAAAACGTCACCTTGACCTGGTCCCGTGGCCGCAGGCGGAATTCCTTGAGGAAATCGAGATACTCGGGCGTCAGGTAGTCGCAGTTGGCCTTGAGAAAATTGTACTCCTCGTTGGTCAGGCTAATGTTGCCCAGCTCTAACCACGGGGGGTTAGTAGTCAACGCTTCGACATTTCACTCCCAGCAGCCGCCGCACTCACTTCTGATTTGCTCATCCAACCACTTGTATGCTTCACGTGACAGCTTCTTCTCAGGCGTGCGGTTGGTGAACGAGTACGTTACGGGGACATCCTTGAAGTACTTGAGAACTGCGCATTGCATGGTCAGCTTGTACAAGTCCGTGTCCAGAAAGGAAATGACGCCCTCGGGATACGGTGATGAGCTATTAAAGTCCATAGTGGCCGACCGGTTGTGTGTAGATGTGCTTATGGGATGAGCGGGGGGACACGAAGCGCGTGGCTGATGAGCTGATTAGATATCGGCCTAGTAAAAAAGCGATGCTTGTGGCGGCGCGGCTGGTGAAAATGAATGAGTCAACACCGGCCGGTAGGACGGATAGAAAGATGGACTAGAAGGGGATACTTGGGTAAAGGAAGAGGAAAAATAAGCAGGGAAGAGAAGAAAGAAAATACTAGGAGAAGGCTGAAGAAGAAACAATTAAAAGAGTGAGTTTGAGTCCATTTAAAGCAAGCAAGAAATGCAGAAGGAGCAACGAAAGTGGGCTTGGAATTGGATAGGCGCAAAGCAGAAACAAGCCACGCAAAATACAAGCAACGGCTGCTAAGAAGGCTGGAAACACTGCTTAGGGAGCACCACCACACGACATTAAGAGACACCGGCAGATTGAGTGAGGCGCATACACGCTCTTTGCATTGTTTCACGGCCTTTGTGCTTTCAGCGGGCTATGTTCCCGTAAGCCACTGCCTTCTGTTATCTTGTGCCTTTTGCCGTGCATCAATGCAGGGTGCTCAAGTTGGCAGGTCGTCATTAACAGCCAGGCTCCTACAAGTCAAGGCTTGTCTGGATGCATTGCCAGCATCTGCTTTGCTAAAGTCACCGCCTACACTCTTCTCGTTTCTGTATTGTGTGCTATGGCTGAGCTGATGCGGCAATACAAAGCTCTGCATCAGCTTGGCTACAAATACTTGCCCTCGCCGATTCCACCGTATTATAAGCTGGCCTGAAACTCAGTTCTGGCTGCGGCATGCACATGCACTGTATTCGTGTACTGTATGCATGTGTAATGAATTTGCATGGTATTGCAAGCTCTGAGACATGTTGCCTTCACACACTTCCTGCCGGTGCCGGAGCATGTCTTGATCTTTTGCTGCAGCCTACGTCGCATCAAACACCATCTACATTGATTGATGTATTTAACAGCAAAAGATACGGCTTAGAACCATGTTACTTTGTGCTCCCAGCCCTGTACACACGATACACAATCTTTGTAATGCACTTCCTCAACCCGCAGGCTTATCGCCATTGCCGATCTTATCAGAAAGAGGGGCATTTTGCACATAGTGGGGATAGATTAGGGTTAGGTTTATGGCTAGGGTCTAGGCCTTAACTCCGCAGACTTGCCACCAAGGATTTAAGCTGTTTGTTGCAGCAGGTCGGCTCTTCGCTCTTTTCTGCGGAGCTTATACCAGAGCTCCGGATTTACAGTACGGAATCTGGAGCTTGGAGCGGTAAATCTGCGGTCGAAAATGCTACAAGGGTCTCCTTTTTGACTCGAATAGAAATCTCAGCTTTGAAAAGGGCGTAGAAAACATTATCAAAGACAATGGACATAACGGAATGTAGAGGGCGGCATGACGACATTTGTCATCGGCTTGCGTATAAATAAGACGCGGGGTTCCTTTCCAAGCTGGGCAATTTCTGCTCTGTTCAATACCACGCATCCATTCTACTTCACTGACAAAATACCCGCTCTACACCCGACACCATCGTCACCAACAGCTATAGCAACATGCCTCTCGTCGTGCAGCAGACCAAGCCCCGGGTTATCCTCGGTCTTATGACCTTTGGCCCTTTGGAAGATAAGGGTGCCCGTGTGACCAACCTTGAAGACTTTAACGCCTGTCTCGACACCTTTCAAGCACGTGGCTACAACGAGGTCGACACTGCCAGAATCTACGTGGGCAAGCAGCAGGAGGCTTTTACCCGCGAGGCCAAGTGGAAGGAGAGAGGCCTAACGCTGGCGACCAAGATTGAGTACCCGTCCAAGTACGGAACCAACACCGCTGCCAATGTCGCCGAGTCTGCAGACATTAGTCTCAAGGAGCTTGGAGGCGAGCAGGTTGACGTAAGCAGGCCCGCCATTGAACTTTAAAAAACGTGCTGACGATAGTTTAACAGATACTGTACCTTCATGCTGCTGTAAGTTAGACAAGCCACCTATTGACCCTGCAAAAAATACTGACAGCCGTACAGGATCGTGGCGTGCCGTTTGCAGAGACTCTTGAAGCTATTGACAAGCTACACAAGGCTGGAAAGTTTGTGCGCTTCGGCATAAGCAACTTTACCGCTTACGAAGTGGCCGAGATTGTCATGACGTGCAAGTACAACAACTGGGTACGGCCTACCGTGTACCAAGCCATGTACAACATGATTACGCGCAACGCCGAAATCGAGCTCTTCCGCGCCCTGCGTCGCTACGGCATTGACATTGTCGTCTACAATCCCATTGCCGGCGGCCTGTTTTCAGGCAAGATCAAGTCAGCTGAAGCAGTTCCCGAATCGGGTCGCTTCTCCGACAAGGCCAACAGCGGCGCACAGTACCGTAAGCGGTACCTGCGCGACAGCACGTTTGCTGCGCTGAAGCTGATTGAGGAGGCGGCCGAGAGACACGGGTTGTCAGTGATTGAGGTGGCGCTGCGATGGGTGGTGCACCATTCGGCGCTCAAGGTGCTCGACGGCAACGATGGCGTGATTATTGGCGTCTCGCGCAAGGAGCAGATTGAGGAGAACCTTACGAACCTGGAAAAGGGCCCGTTGCCTGCAGATGTGGTGGCGGCAGCGGACAAGGCCTGGGCGACTGTCAAGAGCGAGGCGACGCCGTATTGGCATGGCGAGGTTGAGTACCAGTACGACACTACCAAGGCGCTGTTTGGCTGAATCAACGGCAGAGGTTGTGGCATGTGATGGAATGAGCTTAGTACACAATACACCTTGGCAAATGACTTGTACAATAAATAATGACAAACCTCACCAGACTGTATTGAGCAGGCCACTTGGGGCTGCTGACCGCTTCGCGATAAGTGAGACATGTGCTACACTTGATGGCTTAGCCAGCCACTAACAAGACGCCTCGTATCAATGCATACAAAGCTGTTATTACGCACACCAATAGTAAGTACAGCCCATGTAGAGAAGGGTACAACCTTGATGGCGCGTCTTAAAACGACTACTGTAAGTAAGATTTGTCTGGGGAAGGCGCAGCCTCTTGCCAACTACTAACCGCAAATTTTGCTCCTGCCTGCTTCACGCAGTTGCGCTTCCAATGGCTTTTGGGAGGAGAGGGGGGGGGGGGGGGCTTTAGTCGGTCTCGGGGTAGCTTAGTGTTTAGTGTGCAGTTTGCGGCTTAATAGGCGAGTTGGCCCGAGGCTGAGTGACTTGTTTCTTTTCGGTTTAATTGAAGCCGCCAGCTTTTCTCTTCTGCACCACCATCGGGTTCCCTAATTTCGTCCCTGTCAACAACATTTCTTTTTCTTCATCTCGACTTCACCCTTTAATCGCCAACATTGTTATCCTGGTCTAGATGGCCCACGAATCAGCACCATTTATTCTTTTCCTTTCGCTTGCCTCCCCTTTGCCCTCGATTCTGCTGTTCCAGCGCAACAGCAGAGGCAGACTCAGACGCAAGACTCGCTGAAGAAACAAAGCGCCCAGCATAGTGACGTCAACACACAAACACTCTCAGCCGAAGCCGCCAACGCACGACATTGCGACTGCAGAAATCTCGCTCGCCTTAGAATCCCACCAAAGCCTTTGCTGTACCTGCACCTGCACCCTGCTCAATCTGGCCTCATTTTCAGCCGCACTCTTTTGTCGCTGTATTTAGTGTTTCCTCTCTCGACTATCGCAATCGCACAAAAAACTACCAGACTCGTTTATCCGCCTCTAACTGCATCATGCCCGTGGCCGCGTCAACTAGTGAGCACCCGGCTGCACCGCTGCTGCACAAGTCTTCGCGTGATTCCTCTGATGATACGCATGCCCATTCGACTCCGGCGCACCACAGCCATGGCGGCCGCTCAAGACCTACCATTGGCCACCGCCATAGCTCCATGCGCAACCGCAGCCCCGAACTAAGCTCTTCAGTCCGCCGCGAATCCGCCCGCACACGGTACATATACGCCGCCTTTTTCTTGGCACTCAGCTTAGTCTCGTTCACCATTCAGACAGAGCTGTCGGCCTACATCCAGGGCGACCTGGGCTGGGACAAGGCGTACTGCATGATGTATTTTACGCACAGCTCGTGGACAATCCTTTGGCCCGTGCAGTTGCTGATTATCCGTCTGCGTAAGCCTGATGTCCCTTGGCCAGTCGTTTGGCGCCGCCACGAACAGCTGCTGCGCACTACACTGGCCATGGTTGAGCTGCAGGACTTGGACATTACCAAGGGCCATCGCCGGCTCCAGGGCTGGCGGTACCTGCTGCGTACGATTGCAACGCTGACTGTTGCGTTGACCATTGCAGGGTTGAGTTGGTACGTGGCCGTCAACATGACCACTCCGTCGGACCTCACTGCCATCTACAACTGCTCGGCCTTTTTTGCCTACGCCTTTTCTGTGCCACTGCTAAAGGAAAAGCTCCGATTGGACAAGTCGATTGCCGTCCTCATTGCAATCGGCGGCGTCTTGATTGTGGCTTATGGTGGCGGCTCAAATAGCTCGAGCTCTGGCGGAATCTCCAACCGTTTCTTGGGTAACATTCTGATTGGTGGAGGCTCTGTGTTGTACGGCCTATACGAGGTTCTATATAAGCGCCTGGCATGCCCTCCCGAGGGCGTTAGCCCTGGTCGTGGCGTCATTTTTGCCAATACCATGGGCTCTTGCATCGGTCTCTTCACCATGCTAGTGCTGTGGATTCCGTTGCCGATTCTCCATCTGACGGGTCTTGAGAAGTTTGTTTTTCCCACGGGCTACACGGGTCTTTGCGTGTTTGCGTCGGTCATTGCGAATGCCATTTTCTCGGGGTCGTTCCTCGTCCTGATTAGTCTGACTAGCCCGGTACTCAGCAGTGTTGCCGCGCTGTTGACCATTTTCATCGTGGCGGTTGTTGACTGGATACTGACGGGGACACCACTGGGCAAGTCGTCCATTATGGGTGGGATTCTCATTATTGTAGCGTTTGGCATGCTGAGCTGGAGCACGTGGAGGGAGATGCAGGAACAGGAGCGTCTCAAGGATCAGGACATTGATGAGACAGAAGACGAGATTTCCGAGTCGGATGAGGACGTCTAGAGCCTTTACTCATTGAAGCGCCTGTCGTGCGACTTTGTATCTATTTAGCATTGAAAGCATGATGCAGCGGAAACAGAAGCTGTGAATTTAGAATAAATAGCCATCACATGGCGGTGTGGTAGCGGACCCACAATTACCCGGATTTTGGCATGTCAAAAATTAAGCGGGTGCATGAATTGTGATCGTGACGAGCAACCCAGATTTGGTTTGGCCGATAAGGGTTTCGTGGTAGAATCAGGGTGTCTAGCGCTATCTGAAAGAAGTGCGATTGAAAATGCAGTCGTATTTATTACGATGCAGGTATCACAAGTAGAATCATGGTTTTTACTACACCGTGGAGCATTGAGTGCAATACTGATGCAGGTATTTGCAAACTTGTTGGTACCGCGTGTGCACCGGCATCTCCAACGGGCGGCCTCACGTAGTTGTACAGCACCGAGCTTTGTTATGTTCGTAGTACTTTAGCGGTAGGCACTACGAGGGCTCCCTTGTCCATTATCAACGAGATCTCTGTTTGTTTACCGTTAAATCGTGTGTTGATTAGCACACAAACACTACAAAAAGGTACGCCTCGACAGCAAATCAGGACACACCGGGCAAACGATAACCACGAGATATAAATATCTCCGCAGCTCCACTACTCAT
This sequence comes from Thielaviopsis cerberus, assembly GCA_016859225.1. Classification (NCBI taxonomy): domain Eukaryota; kingdom Fungi; phylum Ascomycota; class Sordariomycetes; order Microascales; family Ceratocystidaceae; genus Thielaviopsis; species Thielaviopsis cerberus. The sequence continues at coordinate 1,262 of JACYXV010000030.1, read as the reverse complement.
GAAGCTATTCGCTCCTATCCTCTGACCGAAACTACCTCGCTTCAGACCATTTCCCGATCGAAATGCTTGTCCCGCTCCCCGAAAGCTCCACTACGGAACAGGCAAAAGCCTCCGTCGAGACCGCCAGTAACTCCAGAGAAGAAATCACCGTCAATTACAACCACCAAGCCTGGGAAGATTCAGCGTTTTCGCAATGGACGTCTGGGTTCTCTGCAAAAGTCGTGTGAGCCTTTCCTTTCACCCTGGCTTCCTGTTATAGCCAAAGTTAACAGACACAGGAAATGCAACAAGCTGGTCCGCCATGCCAACTCGCGCCTCACATTGGCAACAGAAAAAATTACTCCTCTATGCTCCATAGTTACGGGGGAGGCAATCAAGAACTTTCCTGAGACGGGATACCACATGATGGACTTGAGTCGTATGTCGTGGCCTGTTACACAAGGATCGTTTCGCTCCGGGCAAAACACTTGACTAACTATCTTGTAGATAACGAATGTGTGCGTATTCTTCGGCTCCTGTACATGGGCATAGAAGGGGAAACAGATCAGCTTCGTTGGAGAATCTTCATGGCTTCGGGAGCCACCTTTGGATTCGCTACTGTGCACCTTCAGAAACTTTAGAGATGGGCTCCATGTAACTTTCACCCCATGATGAAATTCTTTATTACACTGTCTACCTACGAGGACAAGGCTCGACATACGACAGGCCTTTCACCTCATGATGATGATGATGATATTCTTTATTAACCTGTCTACCCACGAGAGCGAGGCTCGACCCTTTCACCTCATCTAACGACGAGAATCTGTATTAGCCCGTCTACCCGCTTGTCCAAATCGTCCCAACAAGCTTATAACTCCCTATGTCCAAAACCATCCCAAAAAGAATTACGATGATCAAGTTTTATTAGCCGGTATAATCCGGCAAAAAGTGAATCGAGGCGGACTTGAACCGCCGACCTTTTGTGTCCAAGGAACTCAAAGAGTTGTTAGACAAACGTGATAACCAACTACACCATCGATCCTAGGTTCGTCGGTGATGATGATGATGATGATGAATTTATTTATAGTCTTGGAATCTTACGGACCCATTTCCATATGTAGCGAACCACAGAGGCCCTTATGGCCTCTGTCCAGTCCTTGCGGCTGGCGTCGTATATTCCCCTGCGGAATCGGTAGACGTTAAAAAATACAATCAATCAATCAATCAATTACGGACCCATTTTCGACTCCGGAGAGCCTCCGGCTCTCTGGCCTATGGAGGTA
>JACYXV010000029.1:11688-24148 GCA_016859225.1 Thielaviopsis cerberus | reverse complement strand
CCTCCGTACGGAGGGTGGCGGTAAAAAGGGTGAAGGCTGGCCGATTTCATTCCGCCACCTGGGAAAGAATGGTTATGAACTACAGCTGTTTGCCTCCAACCAAGCGGCTCGCAAGAAGTGGCTGGAGTTTATCGATTCAGCGCAAGGACGTCTGAGGGGCCGGGCTGATTTCTTTACCGAGACTATTATCTCGCACAACTTTTTCGGCCCTGGCAACCATGTCAACTGCGTTACTCCTTTCGGTAAGACATATTGGGTACTCAGCTTGTGGATATTGCTAACATTGGTGCAGATGGTGGTCGGAAACTTATCTATGGTACTGACAATGGCATCTACATGTCGGACCGCAAGCTCAAGGATGCCCAGCCTCGCCGCGTGCTAGAGGCCATCAACGTTACCCAGATCGATGTGCTGGAAGAGTACTCGATTTTGCTGGTGCTATCCAACAAGTCCCTTGTCCTGTACAGTTTGTCGGCGCTCGATCCAAACGAACAGGCCATGTCTCGCCGGCCGCGCAAGATCCAGAACCACTGCAACTTTTTCAAGACTGGTATCTGCATGGGTCGCCACTTTGTGTGCTGCGTTAAGTCATCGGCACTGTCGACAACGATCAAGGTGTACGAGCCCAACGACGCCACGTCCAAGGGCAAGAAGCAAAAGGGTTTGGGCAAAATGTTTGCTGCTGGCCAGGACGACCTCAAGTCGTTTAAGGAATTTTATGTGCCCGGTGAAGCTACATCTGTGCACTTCCTCAAGTCTAAGCTGTGCGTGGCGTGTACGCGTGGTTTCGAGGTTGTCGATCTGGAGACGCTTGAGACGCAATCTCTGCTGGATCAGGCCGATACGTCGCTCGACTTTGTGTCACGCAAGGAAAACACACGGCCGACGCACATTGAACGGTTCAACGGCGAATTCCTACTTAACTACTCGGACTTTTCCTTCTTTGTCAACAAACATGGTTGGCGTGCGCGGCCCGATTGGTGTATTACATGGGAGGGAACGCCAACCAACTTTGCGCTCAGCCCGCCGTGGATTTTGGCGTTTGAGTCTAACTTTATCGAACTGCGGAATATTGAGAATGGTATGGTGCATATTGTGCCGCACAAGAATATTCGCATGCTGCACAGCAGTAGCCACGAGGTATGTTTTTTTTTTTCCTCCTATCTATTTATTTTTTCCGTCTCTTGTTAAAGGCGGATACAACTGTGAAATTTAAAAGCTAACTGGAGTAGATTCTGTTTGCGTACGAAGATGAGCGTGGCTTTGATGTGGTCGACTCGCTTGATTTCTGGAAGAGCAACCGGCGGTCTGAAATTCCGCCTGGTGGGCTTGGAGCGGCCAGTCAGATTGCGCCACCCGTTCCGACACAGCCGACGCCACAGCTACCGCAGCTACCGACGCTGGATCTGTAGTTTCTTTCTTTCTTTCTTTTTTTTTCTTTCTTTCTTTTATTTTCCTTTTTGTTCTGTTTGTACTGGCGTACTGCGCTCTTCTTTTCCTGATTTCTTTATTCTCCCGTTTCTTTTGCACTTATTTTTCGTTGATATTACCGGCCATATTCCCTGTCATCTAGAGGCTTTTTTTTCTTCTTTTTTTTCAATAATTTCAAGTCCGCTTCATCAGTACTATTCGCCTTTTTGAGTTTGTTGTTGGTTTGTTATTTAGGGATTATCGTTTTACAAGTTTGTCGTATTCGTTTCATATTCTGGTTGATATTTATGAGTGCTTGGTTGTGGCAATTCTCTATTCAGATGCGGGGTTGTTTAGCTATTAGTGTGTTTTGAAACTTGTCGTATAGACGTGTGTATTTACTAATAAACTGAGGCCGAGCGAGCATCGTTGAGGGCATCAAGCCGACTAAGCACTTAAACTTAAGCCGTGAGGTTAGAAGTGGAGCGACTGACTGATCTCGGGGCTCTGCTTATTGGAGGGGTGTATCTGTTAGTGCACGCACTGTAACTGTGTATAAATGGTAACAAAATCGATTGATGGAGGTGGGGCAAGTATACAGAGCCAAAACAATTCCCACGTCATTTTTTTTTTTCCTTTGCACCGTTATTTCGACAGCACATCAACTTGATTGATTGATTTAATATCTCGGTCATTTATAATATACTCTCATCTCTTCTGCTGTCCCCAAACAGCGTCATATTTTTCTTCCCAAGTTGATTCTCGCTAAATCTAGCCACAAGTCTTTCCCCCTGTGATTGGTTTGCTTCCACAGAGCTGCCTCACTTCGTCTAGTTGATTGGCGTGACTCTATATTTGCGCATTCTTCCTTTCCCCTCTCTTGGTATTTTGCGATAATCCTTTGGACGACTTGCTAAACAACGACAGCAATTATTAATCTCAACTCCATCTCAAGTACATGCCGCCAACATGATGGACGACACAAGCGGAGACAATCTCGTCAACCGCGCTGCTGCCGGGTCGAGTTTTTATGTGCAAGAGCAAAAGGATAGCGCGGTCTGTTGGCAGCTGTTGGATGATGAAGCCGTAGCCAAGGCTAAAGCTGAAGACAAGTTGATATTTTTGCATATTGGATACTCGGCATGCCACTGTATGTTTCTTCCTACCTTCCTCCTTCTCTCTTCTACAGTCGTTAACAATGGCAGACTCCCACCTTATGAGCATCGAAACATTTGCCAACCCCAGCATTGCCCACGAACTCAACCGCAGCTTTGTCCCCGTCATCATCGATCGCGATGAACGCCCCGATCTCGATGCCGTGTATATGAACTACGTCGAAGCCGTGCACTCGGTTGGCGGCTGGCCACTTAATGTGTTTCTGACCCCCGAACTTGAGCCCGTCTTTGGTGGCACTTACTGGCCAGCTCCCGGAAATGGCCGCGCCTCGTCAACCGAGGATCAGGTTGCCGATTTTCTTGAGATTTTGCACATGCTTCAGAAGCTGTGGACCGAACAGCGTAGCCGGTTGCGTCAAGAGGCCCACGACAATGTCGGCCAGCTGCTTGAATACGCCAGCGAAGGCACCAGCAGCGAGCCAACAAAAACTACAAACGGTCCCTCTTCGATTGGCCAGCTGTTGCAGGCGTCAAAACAGCAGCAGCAGCAGCAGCATATCACACCACAAATTCCGTCGGGCCCCAAACAGTCAGTTGCCAACGACCTGGACATTGACCTGATGGAAACGGCTTACTCAAAAATCGCCGGCACATATGATCGCGTGTACGCGGGCTTTACGAATGCGCCCAAGTATGTCACAGCTCCCAAGATATCTCTGCTGCTGCGCCTTTCGCATTTCAGTTCCGAGGTAGGCGACATGGTGGGCTACGACGAGCTAAATGAGGCAACCCTAATGTCTAAAACAACATTGCGCATGATTGTGCGCTCGGCGCTGCACGATCATCTTGGCCGTGGTTTTGCGCGCAGCTCCGTCACAGCGGACTGGGGTTTGCCGTTCTTTGAGCGTGTGATGGCAGAGAATGCCCTGCTGCTAGGGCTGTACACAGATGCCTGGCTGGACGACACCAAGGCGAATGGCGGTAACCCAAACACAGAATTCCTCCCGATTGTCCTGGAGCTGGCCGACTACCTTTCGAGCGAACCCCTGCTCGGCCCCCAGGGCTTGTTGCTTTCAGCCGAGTCTGCAGACTCTCGCCTGAGCGCAAACGACCCGCAGGACGGCCCTGGATCCTTCTTCCTCTGGACCAGCCGCGAAATTAACACTGTTCTCGGCAACGGACTCATGGCTGATGTCGTTTGCGCCCACTGGAACATTAATAGCCGCGGCAACATTGCCCCTGCCAACGACCCCAATGACGACTTTGTCAACCGCAACGTGCTGCGCGTCGTCAAGGACGTCTCCATGCTCGCGGCCCAGTTCAACCAGACCGAAGCCCAGATCCACACGCTGCTCGCTGAGGCGCGCACCAAGCTTGCTGATTTCCGTGCCCGCGAGCGCAGACCACCTCAAGTCACCCACAATGCTGTTGCCGGATACAACGGTCTGGCGATTGCGGGACTAGCCCGCGCCGGTGCTGCGCTGCGGTATTCTCAGCCTGAACTTGGCGAAAAGTACATCACGGCTTCTGTGAACCTGGCTAGCAAGGTTAAGAGTTTGCTGTGGGATGCTGAGAAGTGCACGCTGTGGCGACTTCTGTGCAAGGGCCAGCGGTCAACTACCGAGGGCTTTGCTGAGGACTATGCGTATATGATTGAGGCAGCGCTGGCGCTGCATACTGCCACCCTAGACGACAGCTACATTGCCTGGGCGACGGCGCTGCAGGACGCGCAAAACGCTAAATTCCTTGACGTCTTTGGCCGCGGCGGTTTCTTTACTGCGTCGTCGTCTGCCGACCACTTGTTGCTGCGGCTCAAGCCTGGCATGGACAGTGCGCTGCCCTCGGCGAATGCCGTGTCGGCGAACAACCTGTTTGCCCTAGGCCGGCTGGCAGGCAGCAGCGCCAAGAGGGAGCAGTATACGGCGTTGGCGCGGGGCACGGTAGAGGCGTTTGAGGCGGAACTGCTGCATTTCCCGTGGTTGTTTCCTGGACTGTTGGGGTGTGTGGTGCCGTATAGGCTGGGTGTCAAGGTGGTGGCGAGAGCGGATGATGAGGGTGTCAAGAAGGTGCGGTTGGCGCCGCGGGAGGGGCCGGTGGTGGTCGCGTGAGGGGGCGTTAGCTGCAGCCTAGAGACCAAAACATGTTTGAGCATATTGAGCAAATCTTCTAACTTTTAAACAACATATTCAAACAGACTCATTTGATATCAACCTGTAAATCAAATCATTAACATACAACACTAAACTCTCCATTTCTCTTCTGTCAGCCATCTTTCTTTCTTTCTTCCCCTCCCCCCGCAAAACGCACATATATATATATATATATATGCGAATGCATAATGTCCGCCCGCCTACCGCGGCGATCCGCCCGCCTACCGCGGCGATCCGCCCGTTGCGCCCTTGCGATTCATCAGGCCGCTGAAAAACGCCTGCAAATTCTCCACGTCCGGAACCGCACCGGGATCCGTTTGTTCCTCGGGCGTGACATCGCCGCCTGTAGCATACGCCTGCCGGTCCTATAGCATTGTTAGAAGTCATAAAGAGAGTGAGGGGGAGGAAGGGGGAGAGGGAACATACCTTGAGTCGCCGCAGCATGTCATCGGCGTCAACCTGGATTCCTCCCATGTTGACCTGCACCGGCCCAATGTGATCGCGAACCTCACTATCGGCAAAGCGCTCCTCATCGGCAGCCGCCGCGGCCATCTTGCGTCGCAACACATCGCCGGCCTTGGGGTCAACAGCGGCTTTGTACGACTCGAGCGTCTTGGCTTGTTCGACCAGGAAGCCCTGGGTATCTGAGGCTACAACTTCAAGGGCCGAGCTGTCAACCATAGGGCCAGGGATGTGCAGACCTGTCATGCTGGCGTCAGGCACCCAGTCCTCGTACAGGGCAATGGCCGAAAGCTCCATGGCGTCTTCGTCATCCTCGTGGTCAAATTCGTGCTCGGGACGGGTGGGCCACGGCTTTTGAATATCCTCAGCCCAGGCGGCGCTAATGGTCTCGACATCGAAGCCGTCGCGCAGCACACGGATTTTGCCCCACGAGTCCCAGTTGGGCGGCACGAGGATCTTGTCGCGGTCAATGGTGTTGTGCTTGAGCGGTTGTTTCTTGAGCAGCGACGTAATGCCCAGGCTAGAGTGGACGAGGCTGGGCAGCTGCGAGGGGACGCTGGGGGTGCTATAGATGAGCGAGGCGCCGTCTGTCCTTGTTAGCTTTGGTTCTAGGTATGGTTTGGATACTAAAACATACGCCTTAATAGGACGGTCCGCAGGTACTGCAGTATTTGGTCAAAGTCGGCCTCCTTCCAGCCCTGGCTCTTTTCGAGCAGCTCCATTTTGTCAGCCTACACAAATAGTTAGCAACGTTGTTGAATAGCCATGGCCTGTCCACCAAAATACTGACATTCTGGCACACTACACACAGTGGCAACCCCAAGCCGTCCTCCCACTCGCCCGGTCCCAGAGGAAGAGCAGCTCCAGCATCTTCATTCGCCTGGGTGCCGTCCAAGTTCAGCGAACTACCGCCACGGCCACGGTCTCTCCATTCCTCCATCAAATGCTCCATGGCCTCGCCGCACTCGTAGTCAAGCTGGATCAGCACCTGGCGCAGCATGAGGATCCACTCGCGGAGCTGACGCAGCCATTGGTGCGGTTGTGACCAATCAAGCAGGACTACTATCAAGGTGTTGGGGATGGTTTCGGGCGTGAGAAGCGGTTGGATGAGCGAGGTAAAAGACGGCGAGGGGGTCGACAGCAGATACAGCGATATTCTAGCGAGATTATCTAGACAAAACGGGTTAGCTCATGGCCCATAGAGACAAGGCGGGTACGAACCCTCTTGGTCGCCGTCCAGCACGTCGTAGTAGGTGTAGCCCAGGGCAAAGTTGTTTGCGATAGGTGGCGCATCGCTTTGGCGTTCCATGTTCCAGCGCTGTTCGCCGCTGGACAAGCTCTCGAGGAACTCGCGCTGGGAATCGGGCGAGCCGCCTATACATAGGTGTTAGCATACCAGCACACAGCATCAGCATTGAAACACCACCGGAAATGCCATACCCAAGACAAGCAGGTTCTTCTCTGGCAGCTTCTTGCCCGTGGCAACCGTGTCCAGCATCGACAGCCACAAATCTTTCTTGTCGGCACCACGGCCGCTTTCTGACATGGCCACGGACCCGACCGTCATGGTCGACATCCGGTTGGCATTGGCCCCAGACATGGTGATGCTGGCGCGGGGGGGAGCGGGGGTGTTTTTATTTAGTGTGATCCCCGGCTCGGGCTGGCCGGTTCGATTGTTCGTTGCCGGATCGGAGGACGGGCGTCAATGTTCGGGGGTGGCGGTTGAGCTAGTCTTTATTTTATATAAATATGTTTCTGATAACGGGCCTGTTTGGAGGACAGAGAAAAGATCAAAATCAGAAGCTTGGGACAAGCAATGGGCCCCAAAACGACGAAGGGCAAGGGAAAGGAGGCGGGGCTCAAGTCGGCTTGATTTGATGCAATTGGTAAAAACAGCCACGCCAACGTCGGTTATGATCACTGTCGCTCTTCGTTGTCTTCAACTCTGAATAGCGTCAAGCAGGAAACCTTCACCGATAGCTCGATCAATCAATTCTAGTCAGAGGCTCAGAAAAAGGTCGAGGGCTTTGGCGTGAGAAGCTTTCTCTTTCTCTCTCTGCCCACCAGGATAATATGCCAAATTAGGATTGATTGAATCACGGCCCTCTGCAAAAATGCAAGGCTGAGTGGGCTGTTAGGGCCAGAGACCCGCTATAGACCGCCTGTATTTCTGGAGCGAGGGGCTCTACACGACAGACGGCCAGCGTCTGTGTTAGAGCTATGCAGGTGATAGCAGGGGAGCATCAGGATTTCCTGCTGGCTTCAGAACAGAAATTTCGTACATACAATGAATGTCAACGACAGTATAGTAACTCTGGCATAAAGGGGCCGCTGTACATCGTCGGTTTTCTTCTAGTTTGGCAGACTGCCACTGCTAACAAAGTGGAGAGACAGCGACTATACAGCTTTAGGACGTCGTAGGGGCCTAACTGCTGTACTAAGCTATATAGACCCACTTTTAAGATGCAGGTGTCATAACTTATCTTATCGCATCCCTTGATTTATTTTATACGCATCTGAAGCTTTTCGAGCTGCATCGCGACCTGTGTATTAACAGTCTACAATCATCTCGTCCTTCATCTCCCAACTATTCGTCTTCCAGCATCGTCAATAGACAGCCGTTCTAGCCCCTGCAGCTTCTCACTTTATTTATCAACACAGCCGCTACAATGAACAAGATTCGCGCCATTCAGGCGCTGAATCGAAAGGAGATTGAAAACGGAATGTTCGTCAGCCCGCTCTCTGTCTACCTCTCACGCAACCACTAACCCTTCTTGCCAGCACCCCCAATGCCTCCTGGCATGTCGACTACCGCGACACCGCCTTCGTCTACTTTGGCGGCCTGCCCCTCGACCTCTCCGAAGGCGACGTCATTACTATTTTCTCACAATTTGGCGAGCCTGTCTTTGTCAAGCTCGCACGCGACCAAGAGACGGGCAAGTCTCGTGGCTTTGGCTGGCTCAAGTACGAAGACCAGCGCAGCACCGACCTAGCCGTCGACAACATTGGTGGCGCCACCATTGGCGGCCGCATGATTAGTGTTGACCACGCGCGTTATAAATTTCGCGATGACGAGGACCCCGATGAAGGGAAAGTCGACTGGGCCACCATGCAAAAGCGCGAGGGCAAGACTGGCGGGGATACTGACGATGGCGGCTCCGGGACAGACAGCGAGGACGCGTCGAGCCGCAACGCCCCATGCTCAAAGAGGAAAAGGAGTTGATGCTCCTAATGCAAGAACACGACGAAGACGACCCCATGAAGGAGTATCTGATCGAAGAGAAAAAGAAGGAAGTTGAGGAGGCGCGCGCTCGGGAGCAGAGCAAGAGCAAGAGTCGGTCTAGCCGCGACAAGGACAGACATCGCCACCACCATCGCGAAAGCAGCCGCAAACACCGCCACCGCAGCCATGACCACGATAGAGAGCGACGCCATCGATCGCGCCCCGATGCAGACAGCGACGTGCCCATGGAAGACGCCGAGCAAGCCAAGGACAAGGAACGTCGGAGTAAGCGCCGCGAACGGTCTGTCGAAGATCGCCATCGCGACCGACACCGCAGTTCGCGGGGCCAGGCAAGAGGTGAGGCTGACGGAGAAAGGGCGAGAGAGGGGAGTGGCAGAGACAGGGAAAAAGACAGTCGGCATAAGCACAGGGAAAAAGACCAAGCACGCGAGAAAACTAGAGACACTGGAGACAAAGAACGAAGGCGCAACGGGAGTAGAGACAGACACAAAGATCGCGAGAGTCGACAAGATGACGACAGAGATAAGGACGCGCATCGGTCACGAGATAAGGTAAAGGTGCGAGACAGGGAAGACAGTCATAGACGTCGCCATCGGTCACGGACTCGGTCTCCCTAAGCTTTCATTGCTACAAATAAAATAACTTCAAGTTCGTTAAGCCATGCCGCACAAGTAGTAAAAACCAAACCAAATATATCCGTCCATTCACCCATCCATCACCAAACGCCAGCATTAAACATAAAACAGAGATAACAGAACCAATCTCACAAAGACGCGTTCAACCGCAATCAAGCATTTCCCATATATTTCTTCCAGCTGTCTCGCAGCAGCTGCCGCCGACCATCCTGCCCAACGCTCAGACTGAACTTTTCCCAGCGCGCATCACGACCCGCCCCAATCACGATAATAGACTCGTCGCTAATCCAGCCAATAACGCCTTTGGCTGGTCTCGTCGTGCCGAGGGTCGTGTTCTCCGAAACCGGGAGACCGCCTACCAGCGAGTCGCTGCCCGTCTCAAACGGGGCCTGGGCAAACGAGTAGACATCTGAAAAGGCCCGGGGCATGAGCGGCAAGCGACCCAGAATGCCCCATTTACCACGGCCGCTTCCATCCCCGCTGCTAGGTAGGAGAGATTTCTTTGAAGACGACGGGGAAGTCGGGGAGAGAGAACCGTTCTTTGGTGAGGCTGGCTTGCGGGGGTGTGGGACGTCAAAGACGTGAAGGGTAGCCTTGTCTGAAGTACAGGCAAGCAGCGTTCCCGATGGGCTAAAGGCAATTGAAAAGATAATGGCGGGGTCGATACCACGGCGTAGTTCGGCGACGCGAGCCCCGCTGCCAGTAGCAAACACACGGATCAGGGTACCCTGTTTGCTAGTCAGCTTCTCAATCTCACGCGAACAGTAAAACAAACTCACAATTTCACTCGCCGTCGCCAGTAATTCACCGTCAGGGCTGAACTGCATATCCCGCAGTCCACTAGAATGTGCGGGAATGATGCTGACGTTGCTCGTCTTGAGATCAACCAGGTAGATGTGACCGGCTTGGCGTCCGGGGAAGGCCACATGCGTGTCGGACAAGGTACAAACTCCCAGCGGGTTGTCGGCAGTTTCATAGTGGCCAAGGAGCGGCTTGCTTTTCTCGAATCCATAAATGGACACGCTATTTTGGAGTATCACGACAATGTGTTGGCGCGAGAGCTTGACACCGCGAACTGGCGTCAATGAAGCAATTTCCATGGCAATCTTGCCGCGCATGTCATCCCAAATGATAACCTGCAGTACCCGGTTAGTCTACAGCTATGTGCGACCTGAAGCTAGTAAACAGTACCTTGTTGTTGGAAAACTTGGGCTGCTTCCCACCACCGACCAACGCCAAGTAGTTTGAGCTGTTCATCATCTGTACCAGGCCAATACCCGCATTGAAATCTACTCATGACATCAGCCCTGGCGCTCAAGAAATCGCGGTGAAGAAGATCATACCTCGTGAAGCCTTCAGCAGACAAGACTTTGTGTGAAAAACTACAGGCAACTTGTTAGCCGGGGTGCTGAACACAACTTGCAAGCCGAAAGTGCCGTACTGCAAATTCCGGTATTCAACCCGACAGAAAAGCAGGTCCGGTCGTTGTTGAATGACACCGAAAGGACCTGCGTAGAGATCGCGGGCTCTATTTGAGGCCGAACATCCATCGTTGACAAGATATGCTTATGTGAAGAGGCAAGAAAAGAAGGAGAAAGTGGTGATGATCAAGTCAACAACTGACGTCACAACAAAGTCGGTGAAAGGCAGCGGAAAGCAGGAATGCTATGCGCGAGTCGGCAGGTAATAAATGGCGCAGGCGTTTGTTTCTCAGTGCCAGGCAGCGAACAGGCGATGGACTAGAGCAGAGATAAATCGAGTAAAGGAAATCAATAAATTTGAAGGGCGCAAGACGAAGCAAACAAACAAAACTCAGGGCTACAAGATAAGCAAGGAATCAAAAACAAATATAGTCTATCAAACGTCAGATAAGTTAGTGTTTAGATTCTCAAGTCGTTTGCGTTCCATAAAGGAAGAAGCTCAGCATGTGACCGTATACAGACAGGGCAAGGGAAGGCTTAGAGAAGGAAAGAAGAGAAAGTAAGGGACGACTCGGCTGCCTGCAACAAGGTCAGGCCAAGCGAGGCGTGACAAAAAGCATCGCTAGATCATGATGAAGCGCCGTATAAGCAAGCTCCTTGAATAGCAGAGCTGCAGACTAAGTAAAGTAGTACAAGAAGAGGGCAAAACCTCCAAAACGCCGATATTTTATGCAAAAGTGTGGAATATCAAGGCAATTTGCTACAAAAGAAAGACATTGAGCGGGATGAATCCAACTTACAACTTGTACTGCACAATGTAGGATGGTATGAATTCTAATAGCTGAACCCTCGTGTTAGCGAATCTGCTAGCGAGGTCCCCGGTTGACTGAGCTGCAGTCAAACTATGCGACGGTTTGACACTGCAAAAACAACACAGCTATAACATTTGGGCCTCGCTTTGAGACCTTGGGTTTGTCGATGTTTCTGCTGATAAAAGTAGTGGCTGGAGTAAAAGAAAAGCGCAATACAATAACGTACGATGAAATGCGACAGACAAAACACAAAATGGATTGGTGAACGATGACGTTCAGATGGATTAATGGGCTTTGGAAGCGCATTGTTTAGAAGGGTTCAAGGTTTAGTTTAGCTTACGGTACTGGAATTGAAAGACAGTATTAAGTCAGTTAATTACTGTCTTGAACACGGTACATAGTTCAACCTTACCACGTGATAGACCGAGCAAGCACGTGCCTCATACTACTAGGGTATGTTAGGGTCTAGAAAATAGACACACAAACCCAGCACTTGGCACAAGATCGACCGGTCTAAATGTAGAACTACAATAAACAGATAATCTTTTTATGCTTAACATTACAAGACGTATGACCGGCTTTTGAAGCTATAGTTGGGACAGTATGTCCAAACACATCAGTGTTGCAGCAGCTCTACAGACTAACAAGAAAAGGTTGATAGCCAGCCAATGGCTAAAAGGGCCCGCCCCCTGAATCTTGCAATTCGAATTACAATTGAAGGGGATTTGATGATGGGATGGGGCCGATCCTAAGCTCTTTTTCCCGTTTTCATTGCATTAAAAACTTGGGTAATACAAGGAAGACAGCGAAATGGGGCCTTGCGCTTGCGCTGTAGCCCAAACGACCAATGAACCCGAGCAGCGCCAACCGATTTGTGGCCGGACCTTGAATGGGCCATAGTCCATTTCGCCTCTAATTTGCTTTTGCTTCTGGTGTGCTGCTGGTCTAAGAAAGAGGAGAGCAAAGGCTTTATCCGCCTCCTGACGGGCCCCGTTAGCTTCAATTGGTCCAATTTGGCCCGCTGGATGACTTGATCCTGTTTGGTTTAGTGGCTGGCCCGTTGGTGTGGGAAAGGACCCCTGACTTGACTTTTTTGAGCCTGGAGCGTTCAATTGTATGGATTTTAGGTCTAATTTGGGGTGAAAACCAAGACGCTGATATAAACTTTGTCGCAAACACCCGTCCCTCAGCGCACTCTATTCCAACTGTGG
>JACYXV010000029.1:0-11590 GCA_016859225.1 Thielaviopsis cerberus | reverse complement strand
CTGATATAAACTTTGTCGCAAACACCCGTCCCTCAGCGCACTCTATTCCAACTGTGGATGGTAAAGTAAGTAACATGTCGTTTGAGTTGGCAAATAAAGAATTGCTTTACACATGTTCTCGCCACCTTCAACACCGGACATGTCATGTACTCTAGGCGCATTGTGCACGTTTGGTTCTCTCTGGTGCAATCTTCACAGATAGCTTCCCTGTCTCTTGTTCGGTTCCTGGCTGGATTTTGATTTGGCTCCTTCCTCCATACTCCACTCCACTTTCACTTTTTCCACTGGGTAGTTCTATGCAGAAGGCAGGTACAGGTACAAGTACAGGTACAGGCACAGTTACAAGTATAGGTACAGGCACTGGTATAGCGCATGCAAATTCATGGCAAAAGCTTGCTTGATTGTGCTTTGCTTGCTTGTTTGATTGTTCTTGCCTAGCCTGCGTCTTTCCTGTTTGTTGTGCCTGCCCACTTTCATCCGCAACCCCCCCCCCTTTATTTCCTTGCTTGTAGTTGCTTGAGCCAGGGGCTGGTTCTTGATGTTCGCCACTTTTTTTTTTTAAGCTGTGAACTTGCGGCCAGAGGTAAGATTATATCCGCGTTCTGTGCTCGTGATGGTGGAATTGAGAGGAAGCTATACAGTACATGGCCAGCAAATCATAGCCAACGCACAATGTAAACAGCACATGAATGGCGGTTGCTGTTGTTTCCCGCGATACTTCCTGCTAGATGCATCCGTCATGCTCCTCCTTTTCACCAACCACTGACGGAGATAGAGACAGAGACAGAGACAGAGGTACAAGTTCCCTGGAAACATCTGCTACCACTCACTGCTACAACTAAATTACGAGTAGCTACGCAAGAAAAATTGAACTGGAGAAGCCCTGGGAAAACAAGAAAACAAAACGAAATAGTAGCAACAAGTAGCAACACGCCGCAGATGAAGCCTGGCGCCGTATTATAGGCCTGTCCTATTTGTTATGTATGGATGGTTGGCCTTGCTCCCCTTCTTTCTTCTTTGGCCCTTCCTTTCCCTTTCCCTTTTTGAACCCGGGAATTTCGAACCTCAATTATTCGCTGTCAACCTCTCTCTCGTACTTTCTTCCTCTCTCTTCCCTTTTCTTTTCCTTCCTTTTCTTTAGCCCACGAAGAAAGCTCCACGCTGGTGATAACTTTCGCTTTATTTCTTTTCTTCTTCTTTCTTTTTCTCTCGGACGACGACAAGCTTATTTTCTTCTTTATTCATTCTCTTTCCCGTTCTTTTAATATCTCTTCACTTAATTAATTCCCCCCGTCAATACCGCCATCATGTCTTCCGCCACCGTACGTTATAGAAATCCCTTTTTGACTTCAAAATATCACTGTGCTTCGTGCGTACGAAATGCTTCATTGCCCCAAAGCCTGTGTGTTTCTTTTCCTCATCGCCGCTCAACGCCAATTACGTTCTATTCATCACCATCATGACTTTTACTCGACTGCCGACGATGCATTGGAGCTGCCGACTAGAACGAAGAGAAAAGAAAGAAGAAAAAAAACACAGGCTTGTAATGAAGCTATCACCGCCGCATAGTGCCTCGTACTCACAACGTTGTCCATAGAGACTCTGTCAACTAACACATACCCCCTTTTATAGATGGTCCGTAGAAAGAAGAATGTCAAGAAGGGTATCCAGTTCTGCCTGATGGTGTGTGGTGCTTCTGGCACTGGTAAGTCTTATTCCCCTAAACATCGCCAGACCGTGTTTCGCGACCAGGATTCACCCTCAGCCTTGCGTGTTGCACTACTACTGGCCATTGGGCTACTGAAACCACATTATGCTAACATATGCGCTCTTTTCCCCCTTGGATAGGCAGAACCACCTTTGTCAACACCCTTTGTGGCAAGACTGTCCTGTCCCACAAGGACTGCGATGACCCGAACACTGCTCATATTGAGGAGGGCGTCAAGATCACTCCCGTCACAGTCGGTACGCTTTCTCTTGAATACGTTTCATTCGCTTGCAGAGAATAGCAAAAACTAACAGCGACATCCCAGAGCTTGAGCTGGACGAGGAAGGCAGCCGTATTTCGCTGACCATTGTCGACACCCCTGGTTTTGGTGACCAGATTGATAACGAGGCCAGGTACAAACGACCGCCGTAAATGTCACGACGAACGGTCATAAACTAACTATACTTTGATAGCTTCTCGGAGATTGTCGGTTACCTGGAGCGCCAGTACGACCACATTCTGTCGGAGGAATCGAGAATCAAGCGTAACCCTCGCTTCAGAGACAACCGTGTTCACGCCATGCTCTACTTCATCACCCCTACTGGCCACGGGTAAGCGCCCCTCGTATCTGGTTTTTTTTTTTTTTTTTGTTGATTAAAATATACTAACCGTATCAGTCTCCGTGAGCTCGATATTGAGCTGATGAAGCGCCTGGCTCCTCGCGTCAACGTCATCCCCGTCATTGGTCGCGCCGACACACTGACCCCTACCGAGCTGGCCGAGTCGAAGAAGCTGGTCATGGAGGATATCGAGCACTACCGCATTCCCGTCTACAACTTCCCCTACGACATTGAGGAGGACGATGAGGACACTGTCGAAGAGAACTCGGAGCTGCGTGGCCTGATGCCCTTTGCTATTGTCGGCTCTGAGGAGGTTATCGATATTGGTGGCCGCCAGACCCGTGCCCGCCAGTACCCGTGGGGTGTTGTCGAGGTTGACAACCCGCGCCACTCTGACTTCCTGGCTATTCGCTCGGCCCTGCTTCACAGCCACCTGGCGGATCTGAAGGAGATTACCCACGATTTCCTGTACGAAAACTACCGTACTGAGAAGCTTAGCAAGAGCGTCGACGGCGGCGCTGGAGCGTACGTACCCCCGGATTACGCATACACTGCGGCAAGAGTAGAAACCTTACTAACGACCTTTAGTGATTCGTCCATGAACCCCGAGGATTTGGCTTCGCAGTCTGTCCGCCTCAAGGAGGAACAGCTGCGTCGCGAGGAGGAGAAGCTGCGTGAGATCGAGGTCAAGGTCCAGCGTGAGATTAACGAGAAGCGCCAGGAGCTGCTTGCCCGCGAATCGCAGCTCAGAGAGATTGAGGAGCGTATGCGCCGCGAGGCTGCTGCTTCGGGAACTCCCGATGTTACTGCCGAAACCCAGTAAGCATTATTTTGCTGGGTGCCGTCGTGAGTCGTTTTTGTTCATCGTCTATGTTTTTTTTCTGTTACCCACTCGCCCGCCTGTCCTGTTTGCGTTGCTTCATTGCTTTGCTCTCTCTTTCTCTTACTTTCTTCCTTCCGCTTCATTGTTTATTCTTTGTGTTTTTGCGTTATACCTCTCTTTTGAATCGGAAAATATGAGATAGTGCCTTTGCCTTCAAAGCCATTCTCCGCTGCTGTCATGGCTTTTTATTTTTGGTTTTTTGCCTCCCATTTCATTCATCCCCTCTTCTCTTGTCTATGCTGGCGTTGGTGTCTTTTCATTCTCTTTCTTCCCCTTTTCTTTTTTATTCTTCTTAATGGTACTGAGAAAGAGAGAAGAAGGCTCTTTTTTTGTTATTTTATATTTCATTACACAACACACTTTCAAGTTCACGTCTAGATTCCGCATTATAGTCATAGATTGTGATTAGATATGGTTCAATTATAGCTTCTGGCTTTCTCTGAGAATTTAAATGTGCGAGTGAGGTGAGAGGGGAGCTATAAGCCGAATCAGTACATTACATTTACTAAACACGAGGTGGCAAGCTGACTTGAAGGGTAAAAGATGTAAGTGGTATTGATAGCAATGAATGATGCGTGATATAAAATAGAAAGATGATACAAGAAGTAGTGAGAGCGATTGAGCTAGCTTAATGTCAGGTAGAGATATAGTCAGATATGAGAGCCAGCCTGTTTCTGGGCAAGTCGTCAATTTCTAGCGACAAAGAAAACAAATTTGTTTAGTTGTCATTCTGGCTGTTGAGGATGCGTAGAATGGCAAGGAAGAGATTGATCAAATCGAGGTACAGCGTAATGGCCGCCGCAATTTCCTCCTCAACGTGGAACTTGCGCAGCACCAGCTGAGTGTCAATGAGGATATACGCCGAAAAGACCAGAGCTGCGAGTCCACCGTAAACCATCTCGCCTGTCGAGCTGTACGGGAAGAACATGAACATGAAGCCAAACATAATCAAGCCCCATAGTAGACCCGACACATACGGCACCCACGATGTAAAGTCATACTTTGTCTGGCAGGCAAAGCCCGTGAGGAACAAGAAGATGCCAGCAGTCAAAAAGGTGGCGTTGAGAACAAGGCCGACGTCATAAAAAGAAACGACAGCGCTGATGGTGTATGCTTCGGTTAGGGTGAAGGCTCCCAGGAAGAGCAGGTTCATTGGGTATGATTTGCGTTTCCAGTATGTGGCGGCCATGAAGCCGATGGCGACAAACATCTAAGACGGAGCGTATTAGTACACACATATATATATATGTAAAGGGGAGTTGGTGTAGCGTGGCGTAGCGTTGAGTGACGTACGGATAAAAAGACGAGGCCCGGATGCGACTGTACCCACGCCTTGTAGCCCTCGCTGAGGAAGCTTAGCGAGCAGGTAATCGCCGTCGCAATCATCTGCACCGTGAGAATGGCGTAGACCTTGCGGACAAACTGGTTGCGGATATCGATGGTCGCTTCGGCGACAGAGCCGCCAAACTTCAAAAGGACAAATGTTAGTTATACATGCTGTGCTGGGCCTAAAGCGCACTGGCGGGTGGCAAGACGTACCTTGAAGTCATCCGGCAGGTTGTCGTCGCTGGTGCGCGGCGCGCCAAATATACCATCAGCGTGAGGTGCCGAAGACGACGACCCCGCAGCCTGGTAGCTTGGTGGCGCATAGGTGTATTCGTCGGGGTCCGACGTTGGGGCGGGCGTGTACTTTGTGTTTGACATAGTTGATAGCTGCGTCCAAAGAGTGAATCGCAAGGGAGTGCAATGGAAAATTAACAGAAAAATAAATAGATGTCGCGACAATATAGTAGACTAGAAGGGTGACTTGTCTCGTCGTTGAAATGAAGCGCTGCAACACAAAATAAAACAAGAGTGAGCGGAAGAATAGGCAGGTTTCGTTTAGTAAGCAGGAGGGCGGGCGCAATGCGGGAGGGAGAATTAAGACGGGTCACCAGATTCAGCTTTGGTGTTTCGCCGCAAGCTCCCAAGCGATGACGCTGGGCGCCACAGGAGCCACAGCATCACATCACGTGCGCGACTGAATTAGGGTTGATGTCAATACTTAGGGTTCCTCGGTCAATTATCCGAGCCTGTTAGTATTCGAAACCGTTGTAGGCGGCCTCTTTATCACTAGTAGGGGCACGCTACCATCGGGCTACCAAGCAAGTCTGGAACAGAAGAAGTTGAGAAAAGAAAAGGAAAAGTCTTGGCACTCATCTCATCTCACGAAGCTAGTCGAGCGCACAGCCATTTTTTATGCTCTTTTTTTTCTTTTATTTTTTTTTCTATGCATCCTCCTTCAAGAGTGAGATTATTTCCCTTTTGAGCACAACGGGAAAGGGGCAGTACGGCACGAAACGACAAACAATGAATGAAAACAAGGACAATCTGGTTTTGATGGGCAAGTGAGGTACAGGATGGACGTGCCATGTGGATACTTTTGACAAGTCCTTGTGGGTGGGAATCGTAGCGCAGTCGTCGACGGGTGACCCGAGCTTTTTGGCCTTTTCTTAATCTTGATGGGCTCGATTTTCTACCCTACTATGTCTTAGTGCCCTGTGTTAGTGGGAAATTGCAGTTGGGAATTATTAGTGAAGCGTGGGTTGGTGTGGTGACAGTTCCCAGGGCCAGGTAATGTTTGTTTCTTTGACAAGTATAGAAGGGTATGGTTGTGTGTTAGTTGAGACCGGTGTTATATGCGCAGATTGATCCATGCACAGATCCCTATTGAAAACTCGAAGCAAGAACAAGAAGCAAACAAAAGAAGACAGGACAAGACAAGACAAGATGCGGACCACAGCCAGGGCCCCAGTTGAGCGACATCCGTAGAGTTGCAGTGTAGAGCGGCTTGCAGTGGGCATAAAGGTCAAGGCCGCGCTTCCTTCTGGCGATGGATTCAAGGGGCCCAGGTTGCTGCTAACAACCATTGTAAGTTGTTGAACTTTTGGCTTGCGCCATGCTTATGCCGGGCTTGGATTGGCTGGCTATCAAGTATTTGCAGAACGGCATATCCTGCAAAGTGTGCATGTAAATTATGCGAGTTACATACAAACAAGCGGACGGACGGAGTCTTACGAAGGACTCCGTCCGGCTCCGATAGAAACACAAGTAGTAAAAAATAAACGACCAGTGCAAGTAAAGTTTACTGGACGCAAGTTGAGCAAGAGGAAAAAGGAGAACTAACGATTAAAATCGAGTAGCAAGCAAAGAAAAAGGGCTCGCCAGATCCTGGACCTGCGCTTGCCATGCCACGCCGCCGGGTTAAACGACCCGCCTAACGTGTTGCGGGATCTTCAATAAACTTCATGGCGAATGTCAAGTTGTCAGGTCAGGCCAGTCAGTGAGAGGGGGAGGGGATAATGAAGAATATAAACACCATGGTTAAAGGAGGCTGCGATAAGCCGGCTGACCTGTGCCACTGTAAAGCGAATGCTGTATAGTTGTAGTTTCTGATTAGAGTGTATATTGTTGTGGTTATTGCACTTAATCAGTGAAAATCATGATGGTTAAGGCAACGAGGTAGCGGCCTAAAACGAGTCACAGAGCGAGTTGATATAATAAAGATGGGGACCTTCCAAGTCGTTGTTGCAAGTCTATACCTCTCACACAACCATTGATGTCGTCAGTATCGACCCATTTACTACGCATTGAGCGGCAGGAACTGCGATATCATCATGATACTGAGGGAAGGTGCTGGCTGCCAAAGCAATTACTTCGGCAATTGCCTCGCCATGAACACGGGCGTATCGATAACGTGAAGAGTTTTCAAGTGGGCTTGTCTTTGGGTGCAATTGGCAGTGTAGTTTTGTAGTCTCTATAGACATGAACCTATTCATCCAGTAAACATCGTCAGTTACTGTTCTGATTCCCCGACGAACACCCTATAGTCAAGCCCCACGAGACAAAACCAAGACACCTGCTTTCTCAACACGAATTGAAAATCCGACACCATTCGACCCTGCCCTGCCTGGTATATTGACACGCAAGATACCACGAGCCGCGCAAAATCAACAAGAACAGACTACAGCGAAACAAGCCTCTACAGGAGGGGTGTTGACCCAAATCACAGATAAAAAAGAAGAATACAAGGTAAGCACGAAGCACAAGCATAGACAAGGGAATAAGGCAAAACCACGGCAACGCTACGGTTCCCACTCGACTATCCGGATATCGCCAGACTGTCTACCCCGTATATCCTTTGGGATTGTATTGTGCTCTGCATTTTGTATTGCATCTTTTGCTCTGCAATGGGTCATCAGAACTGTGGTTGTTGGTGAAGGTCCTCTTTTCCCTACTTGGTTGTTGTACCCCCTGTTTTGCCAGCTTCTCAACTTCTGGTTCTCTCGTCGTTCTTTTGGTTGCCCCTGGTCTAAAAGTTGAACGGTTGCACATGCTTCCAGGACCTATTCGCCAGCTCAAAGAGACAATAAAACAATAAAAAAAAACATCACAAGGGCAAGACTTGCGTACATTGTGTCGATTTGCTCTGGCTTTGCTCTCTGAGATATCCGGCAGACATTCAACTTGTACCATCAAGACTACCGGAACCCCAACAAATCATTGGCAGCTGGTCTTCTCTTCTTTTCTCTTATCAGAGTTTGTTTTCATCGGTCGCTCCAGCAAGGAAGAAGTAGAAGGGCAAAAGAATCTAGTCCGATCCAATCCAAGAATCCAAAGAAGGGGAAAAGGCGCCTAAAGGAGCCCCATTCTGGACTTGTTTTCTTTTCTTGGACATTCAACTTTCTTTTTCCCTCTCTTCTTCTCTTTTTTTCTTTCCTTTGGTTTCTCTTCTTTACTTTTATCTTGTTATTAGCATTGCGAGCTTGAGTCGGCTTCACTCTCTTTTCTTATTTTCTTTCCTTTCTCCTCTCGTTTGCTTGTATTCAACGACGGGTTTTCTGCACTGCAGTATCTTTTTGCGGTCTCTTTTGACTCGATTTTTGCTCAACAAGCATAAATATTTGTTTATTTATTCTGCTCTGTTCTGCTCTGCTTGCTCTGCGCTGTCTTATTGTTTGCGCTGTTGTTTTGCATTGCTTGCTTCACGTTGAAGATTGGAAACACATCCGCCCTTTTTTTTCCCTTCTTTTTTCTATTTTTTCATTTCTCTCATAAACATACGAAATCTCGACACTCGCTATTTCGACTGAATCTTGCTCGTGTATTCGGCAGTTCAGTTGCGACTTGTTGCTTCGCTTCGCTATTCCTTGATTGGTATTACACAATATACTCAACATACCATACCTGGCTACCGACCGACCGAGTGATAATATAATACTTCGACCTGCCCACGATTTTCTTGATACACAGCATCTTGCTCTCGCTGAATATTGCTCGCCATTCTTTGAAATTGCTTGGACACCCTACTACAACGTCCAACCGACCCGACCTGCACAATCACGAGCTTGCATTTCTTCCGCCGAACGAACCGCTATTCGTATAAAATACACAACACACACATCATTATCAATATCCAATCAGCTTGACCCCGGACCTACCAAACATGGATCCCCCTCCGTCTACTGAGCTCACATCCGAGTGGGCTCCCAATGACCTCACCAACCATCATGGTCCTCTTTATGCTAGCCGCAAGCGTCGCGCTGGCATCATCTCTCGCAAGCCCATCAAGTATCCCGAAAGCTTGATGGAGCAGATGTCGGTGTGGTTTGTTGAGAACCAAATCAGTATGTCTCTATTATGCCAACTTTGAGCCTTACGCAAAAGGGTCATCTATTCCCCCCCTTTCTGTCTCGCCTTTTTGTACCCTTCTACGCCATATGATTGGATAATCAGACGTTCCGCGTTACTGTCGGGGTCTATTATCATTTCTGTTGTTGCGCTAGTCAGATTGAAGAAAAACAAGACAGACAGTGGCCACATTTGCAGCAGCCTTAAGACTTAAGACCAATTCGTCACAGGATTCTGGAGTCTCTGGATTAGTCTCAAGTAGCAGCAAACCAAACCGCATCAAGCCACATGCTAACCACTTCTCGCCAGGTTTTGCTTTCAACCTTCTCGCTCTGCTCTTTCTCGCCGACGCCTGCCTGCCCAAGGCCCGTCTGTACACGCGAAAATTCTTCACGCTGTCCCACTACAACGAGGACACTGGAAAGTACGCGGCCGGCTTCGACGATGGCTTCTTCATTGCGTTCTGCGTGGTGCTCTTTACGTTCCTGCGCGCTAGTGTTATGCAGTACCTTTTGACACCGGTGGCTCGCATGGGTGGCATCACCAAGCCGAAGATGCAGGTCCGGTTTACCGAGCAGGCCTGGCTTCTGGTGTACTATGGAGTATTCTGGACGTATGGCATGGTAAGCAGTTCAGCGCAGCCCATGCAGTTTTGCACTTGTGCAATTTAGCATTGCACATCGAACCAAAATCAAGGCAACAAAACTAACTAGCGCAGTACATTTACTACACCTCGCCGTACTGGATGAACATGAAGGAGCTCTGGACTAACTGGCCTGACCGCGAGCTCGACGGCCTTTCTAAGCTGTACATCCTTGCTCAATGGGGCTTCTGGGTGCAGCAGGTTCTGGTCATCAACATCGAGGAGCGCCGCAAGGACCACTACCAGATGCTCACGCACCACTTCATCACCATTGCTCTGGTGTCTTCTTGCTACAGCTACCACCAGACTCGAGTGGGAATTCTGATCTTGGTGCTGATGGATGTGGTTGATCTGTTCCTGCCCGTAAGTCGCCTGCTAAATATTCGCCGCACTCTCTAATACCCACCTCACCAACTCTAAACACTGCAACCTCGATATCACCACTATTACCACCACCACTACCGTCCCTCGATACTATTCTCGCCGCCAAGGAACACCCTGAAACTAACCATATCTCTTGCGCCTCTGCGCTTTTGTGTCGATACAGCTTGCCAAGTGCCTCAAATATACGGGCTTTACTACCATGTGCGACGTCATGTTTGGTGTCTTTATGGTTAGCTGGGTGGTTGCGCGCCACGTGCTGTACATGGCCGTGTGCTGGTCCATCTACGCCGACATTCCGTCCCTGATTGGCAACCGCTGCTACATTGGTGCTAGCAACAACATGGAGGGCCCCTTCACCACACCCGCAGGCTACTCGTACCTGATTCAACCCTTCATCAACCCTACTGGACTGGTTTGTTTCAACAACACGGTGCGCTGGCTGTTCCTGGGCCCGTTGCTACTGCTGCAAGTCATTACGTTGGTGTGGTTTACCATGATTCTGCGCGTGGCTGCGCGTGTGATTCGCGGCGGCGGTGCTACTGATAGCCGTAGTGACGAAGAAGACTGCTCCGACGACGACGATCTTCTCGAGAAGGAGGTGGATGCTGACAGCATTGACTTTAGTAGTTACGCTGCGAAGAGACAGGCCGCTACGGCCACAGCTTCGGGCGTGAGCCTGGCGGCGCACAGCGGTGGCAAGGAGTTGCTGGGCCGGATTGGCTGCGAGAAGCAGGTGGAGTAAGGATACAGAAGTTGATGATGTTATGCCGCAAGGCCTGGCCTAAACATTTACCGCTTTGCCGCTTTGTATCTTGGCCACACATGATGGGATTCGTATTTATACTATGACGATGGAAGTCTCAAAAAGCATTCACAGACAAACGGTAAAGGGACTAGTTTGCATTCCATTATTTTTTTTCTCTTTTTCTCACTGCATGACTTGACTGATTGACTTGGTCTGATGGAGGCAGTGCTTCCCATCTCTTGAGATGCCTTCTGCCTTCTCCTGCTTTTACATATACACCTAGTTTTCTTTAATCTTTCCCCTTCTTTTCTTTATTGATAGTTATCTCCCCCCTCTTTTTTTTTCTTCTTCTTTCGTTAGCTACTACATACATACATACATACACGGCGGAAAAGAGAAGTATAGAGCATTTTATTTCGTTTGATACTATTTATTTTTGTCTTTTGAGGCAAAGGAAACCAGAAGCAATCGGTCTTGTAGTATATCAAGAAAAGAAAGATGAAAAAAAATCGCCAAGGGCAACAGTTGAAAACACCAGAGCAAATACCGTAAAAATCACAAGAACAGACAGAAAAAGAAGAGAAGAGAAGAAAGTTTACGAGTGCTGCCCCAAAAACTCTGTCAGCCAGTCCAAGTACTCGGTGCTGATCCAGTGCACAATCAGCCGTAACGCCTCCAACAGCCGATAAGCTCCCGTCACTGTGTCTGAGCTGCCAATGTTTATGGTCGGGAGTACCTCATATTCCTCCTCCCCGTTGACCACAAACGTAACCGCCCACGAATCTCCCGCTACCCGTAGCAGTGGCATCATAGGCGGGCCCGAGCACACGGGTGTTTGGAATGTGCACTCGCAAAACGCGCTCACGTGGCGGTACCAGCTCGTTAGGCTTAGGCCTAGCTGACTCAGCGCTGCAGCCGCCGGTGTGCCCGCGCCACC
>JACYXV010000028.1:0-34169 GCA_016859225.1 Thielaviopsis cerberus | reverse complement strand
CGGGTGCGTTGGCGAGAGTGCGATGTGAAGACGACCGGCGCGTCAGCGTGGCGAGGGCGAGGCGCTGGGCAAAGGCGATGTGCCCGGTAAAGTGGACGGGATCTAGGGACGCCATTCCAGATCGATTATTCGGGGGGGTTAGGTCGGAGTTGAAGCAAGAGATAAAGTCAGCTAGTATTAAAGACTGGCTTAGGGCTTCACGTTACCTTTGAGTTTTGCTTATTCTATGGGCGAAGAAAGAAAAATTCCATTTTCTGCCGTACTTGCTGCATGTGGGGTTCCAATTACGGCAGGCGGTCAGCACTGCTTATCTTATCGGTCAATATTCTGCAAGATGCTGGCTGCCACTTGCATGGAATTTTCTAGATCTGCACCGCTGATTGGTCCAATGCCATTTTGGCGATGACTTCAACTTTCTCTAGCTTTTACTACCGACTTTGACCATCAATTGATCCGGGCAATTTCTCTTTCACTCTTTTTTTTCTATGTCCGTCAGGCCGAGATAGCAGGAATGTCATCACAGGCTCTGGTGCCTAAAATTGGGCAGGCCAATTCGCTAGTCTGCTCGGCCTGCCGCGCTGGCTTACAGCAGAGCTTGGTTACTGCAGCGCATTCACGTCTATGGTTCCACAACGGACCGGTACTTCATAAGCGTGCTCGTCCGGGCACTGCCGCTCCAGCGCGGCTCCGAGATCGACCCAACCCTCGAATTCCGCCGTCGGGAAACGTCACACACCCGGAAAACGCAGTTACTTATACCAAGTCGCCTCTACCCGACGTCATTCACGATTACAGCGATGGTGACGACAAGGGCTACACGGTGCGATATTTTGAGCAAGATGAGAAGGGCGTGGTGCGCCAGCTGCGCAGCCAAGACGAATTCTCCCAGTCGTGGGCTGGCCACAACGATCCACTGGCGCAAAAGGCCAAGCACATGGTATCCAAATTCTCCGACACTGATGTGCGTATGCCGACCAAGAGCGAGGTCAACAGTCTTGCCGAGGAGATTACTAATATATCCGACTCTGGTGGCACTCCCGAAACCATTATTTCACGACTGGGTCGCTTTGTGCGTGGGCTCTCGACGCCGCGTGTGGCACAGATAACGCGGGACTCGGAGCTCAGGGAGATTCTCGAAGCAGCCGACAACGAATCTGTGACGCAGATTCCCAAGATCTTTTGGAAGGGCAACCCGCGAGCCATAGCGGCGATTGAGCAGTTGAATCAGGCTCTGCGGCGCTTCGATAAGCCGTTGCGCAGAAAAGAAGTGCCGCTGGAAAACACATTTCAAACGGGCTGGCGCCGCTATCTGGCTGCACGCAACTTTATGGCGCTACACTACGACAAGATCCATCGCGACGTGTGGGACATGCTGTGGAAAATGTTTTCCATTGAGCATGAGAACAACCCGTTGCGGCTTACGCAAATTTCAAAGTTGGCGCGCGACATGAGCGTGGCCAAGGTAGAGCTGAAGCCTGAGCAGCAGTTGGCTACTATTGAGTCTATATTTGCAAGCGGAGAGCACAGCCAAGCACTAGAAAATTGGCGACGATGTGTGACGACGCTGGGCGAGGACCGGGCGGAGTCGTTTGTGCAGTTCTGGGAGCTGGGCGTGAGAATGCACTGTCGGCTTGGAGAGCTAGAGAAGGCCGATCAGTACATCCAGAAGCTTCTGGATCGGCAATCGGACCCGCGCATTTTGATAGACTTTATCCACGCTGCCCTTATACTGGAATCAAGTGAAGGCCGCCAACAGGCCGTTGCCGCCTACAAGAAGCTACGCAGTCTCTTGGGTGATGACATGGGCCTCGTCGACTTTGACCGCGTGATTTCTTTCTTTCTCATTCACAACGACATATCCACTGCCTTGGACATCTTTGTCGATATGATGACCAAAGGCGCGCTCAGCATCCCCAAAACCGGCAAAATCCCAAGCATTATATCCAATAAGTTCTTTTTCGGCAAGTGGCTAAAGCGCCTAATTGGCAACGGCGAGCTCGAAGGCGCTCTCAAAGTCGTCCGCTTCATGCAAAAGCACAATATTCCTGGCGCTGCCGTGCAGCTCAACGGGTTGATTGGTGGCTGGCAGCGATCCGGTAGCGCTGCCGACCTAGCTAACGCCGACGCGCTGGCATGGGAAATGATTCGCGCGCGTCTCGATTTTGTCAGCAAGCGCAACGGCTCGAGCGAGGTTTTTATTACACCACAGGACTATGAGCATGGCACACCGCTGCCAATGGCCACGCTGGAGACATTTAGTCTGCTGGCCGAAGACTACCACCTGCGCCGACTGGACGGTAAGCTAATGAAAATGTGGGATGCGTTTGACCAGGCCGAGATTCCATACAATGCCTTTATGCTGAACCAAATCATGGCCAACTCGCTGGCCTTTAACCGCGTCGACGAGGCGCTCACGCTTTACGACTCGCTCGTCAATAAGAAACACTTGAAGCCCAACCCACACACCTTTATGGAACTGTGGAAAGCCCTAGAAGTCAACCGCGTCATGAAACTCTCGCCAGCGCAGTACCCGTCACAGATTGACGCTGCGCGCAAGACATTTGGCGAAATCTCGCGCCATGCCAGTGTATTTGGCGGCAAAGAAATCAACAACCAGCTGGCGCGCAAGATTTTGCACACCTTCCGTCGACTCAATGACCGGCCTGGTTTTGTCATTGCGCTATCTATGTTGCGCCGCTTCTTCCAATTCATGCCGTCTGAAACGCTGGCACTGGAGCTCATCATTGGCAGCACTAATCTCCTGTTTGAGTCACCACACGCCCGGCAAAAGGTGCGCGCAGCAAAGGCGCGTATGGAGGCGGAGTTGTTTGCGTTGCGGCGCAGGAATGCGAGCGAGGAGGAGCAGGAACGGCTGTCCGAGGAGATTCCCGATGCGGAGCGCAAAGAATTGTTGTTTTCGTACCTCAGAGACCACTTTTTGCACGGCGATCCGCACAAGAGGGACAAAGTGGTGACGGAGGAGGTGCTAAATCAGGCGGCGACAGATATGGGCCTGTTTGAGCTGCGGAAGCAGTATGAGCAACAGAAATAGATGCGAAAGCAATGTTGTGGCGGAGCTTGTAAGATATTATGATAGACTAAGTTTGACATAGAACATGTAAGATACAATTCAGGGATATATTATTTTTATTTAAGCTCATATGTAAACTTGTGCAGAGTGAAGGTAGATTGCAACAAGCAACGGAAAAGACTGGCTGTAAAAGCCACAGATATCAAGGGAAATCAACAAAAAAAAAAAAAAAAAAAACGCCAACGCTATGCCAGAGACAAAGGAAAAAACACACACTAGAAAAACACTCACGATATGTCCATCTCAACATCCGCCTCCAACTGCTCGCCCAATGAACTCAGTTGCGAACTCGGTGGACGCGACTCGAGCGTGTGCGATGACCGCGGCGATCCCAAGTCTGGTCTCTGCGCTCCGGGGCCGCGGATCTTTTCTTCCCACTTTTGAATTGATGAGAGGTCCTCGCCGCCTCCTTCGGCGATGATTTCACCGTGGTCGATGCTGCGGCCGAGGGCGGTGGCGACATATTTGGAGTCTTCACCAGTTTTGCTATGTTTTGTTTTGAGGGCTACATATTGTTAGGGCTACACGAAAGAAAAGGGAGAGCAAAAAGGGGAAAAAGAAAACGTACCAGTCAGATAGTCTGGTGCCTCGCTGTCGCCGTCAAACAACGGCAGCGCGATAATGGCCTTGCACCGCGGACTGTCGAACCAAGCAATAAACTCCTCAACACCACGCACATCCTCTTCGCCCAAAAAGTCCTGCTCAAACAGCGGCCGCTCAGGCATCAGTGCGCCCATGTCCTGCAGTGCCATGCGCACGTCGGCCACGCTGGGTGCCATGTCGTGGCCATTGTCGATGGCGTGCAGCGCCGTCTTTTGGCATAGCAGGTGCATGTATCGTACAGCCAGGTCGGTTAGGGTATCGATTACGGTGGGCCGCGAGCCGTAGTAGCCGGTTGAGCGCAGGATTTGCAGAACGCAGGGCCGCAGGAGGGCGTGGAAGAATGTCGGCGGAGGAGCAGACATGGTCGTGAATTTGGTGAGGAAGAGATACGGGCTTCCACGGTATACGATAGGAGATGTTGTTGGTGGTAGGTTGAGAAATAGAACAATGGCGTAGTAAACATATGTCAATCGAAACTCTGCAGATCAAAGGCTAAACAGAGCTGTAGCGCTTAAAGGAAAATTGAATGCGCCGGCACGAATTAAATTGCCATCCACGCAAAACAAAATCCCAAAGAAGTACTGAATATAAGCCCAATGTGTCGAGTGTAGAATGGTGTCACGTTGAAATGTGCGGGGCAAAGAGCAGAGTTGTCAGGGCGCGGTCCATAGGCAGCCGCAAAAAAGTTGCAGCATCGCGAACAAGTTGGCACAAGGCTGGCGGTTTTGGCGGGTGGGGATTTTTTTCGCGTCAGCTTTCAGAAGCTTGGTTGTCAGCCTTGTGTTACGGCCGAGGGCACCCCACTTTCTAGTTGCCAGGGCGGCAGCTAGGACCCATTGTTTCTGGGTGTGGTTTACGTGAGAACTGAGGCAAATTGAAGCTTAGAAAATCAAGATGTAAATTGTTCTGAAGGACGGCTCAATGGGAACAATTGTTTTTTGGCGTGTTACCTATAAAAGTTAAGTCTCGCCGGGATATTGAGTTGAAAAAGTTGTTTTGTTTGTTGGTATCTCCATAGCCTCGGGGGAAACCTACTAGCCCATGTAGGATCCCCGTCAGCCAACGCATTCCGGGTTCCTAATAAGTCAGATCTGCAGGCATTCTGTGTTATTGCGGGGCATGTCGATACAAATCTGGATGATAGATTATAGATAGACGATAGCGCTGTGCGATAACAATGATAAAGCTACTGATTAGAAGATAGCAGGCTATCAGCTGGAGTGCACGTGCAACAAGCCCAGTCTTCTTCTAAGAAACGCAATAGAGCTCTTTACCTGGATTGGATAAATTTGAGTGTCTCCCTCCCTTATTTGAACATGTATTGTACGTAAAACAAAGCATAAGTCAGAGTCTGTGATTGGCGATTTGGGGTTCCCTCTTGGAGATGCTTCACGTAGCAAAGATTAGGTCACGAGTACAACTTGTACAGTACAGTGCCGACAACCCACTCATATACAGGGTACATGCCCAACAGACAGCGGTGCGTAGGCATGCGCATATCCGGTTGGAAGGGCCACATCTTTTGTGCTGTAATTACTCAAAGTAGCAAGTCAGTATAGGCAATTGCAGAAATTTACCGACGACGGCCGGTCTGTCCAACAAACAGCTAGTGGAGCGGCTCTTTCCTTTGGTCAGCCAGGGCTTCTTTTGCCAGCAGAACAAGGAAAGAGCTCGCTAGTTGGGAAGGCTTAGAAAGCGGGTGCACATCTCCGATACTTGGAGGGCCGGCTTTTGGTATAAATAGAAGTTTGGTGACGATCTATACCGGCACAAAAACTCCTTTAGGCTTTCCTTTTCCGACCAGAGTTCGCACATCGTCAAACATTGAGCTGCAGCTTCCTTTTTCTTGCGGCACCCTACATACATAGACGCATTAGGCCCCAATCGCTTCAGACTTTGTTGCCCTGCCGTTACTTGCTGTCCCACGATCTAGCTGGTCTCGCTTGCTTTGTTTTCACTTTGCTTTGTTCGCTTGATTTACTGTTGGTATACGTACCATAGCTGTGAGTAAAGATCCGGATAAAAAAGCGCATTGCATCCCTGAAACCATTATCTGCTCTATAGTCGTTGGCCCTGATAATCTATCTCCCCGTTCCCCCGAACCCAAGCGCCTCTGATTCTAATCTAACATGATTTGACTGACTTACAGCCTAGCCAGGACCAAATTTCCACCTGAAAACACATGTTCTTGGGCCTGCCAGATTTAGCTGCTGTTCCTTTCCAGCTCCAAGTTACCAAGCCAACCTATCAGCTGCGTAGTCGACTGCCAGCTAGTACAAGCACCCGCGTGGTTTGGGGAACGCACTTACTATATTAACGGACATCACCGCTCCCTTTTTCCTTTTCTTTTTCCTTTTCTTTTTCTTCGCCATGAACCGTCTTCTCACTCGGTCGATTTCCCTTGCAATCAGCAGACAATCTCTCCTTTCCTCTTCTTCCTTCCGCATCTCGTCTTGTTTCATCCCGGCTGCCATGTCGTCTGCCAACCCCGCCCGGCCCGTCCGCCACCTCCACCAGGCCATGCAAGGCTACAAGCAGGTGTCGCTGACCGACAGCGCAACCTCGTTCCCCATGACGCACGAAAAGATTGCCGAACCTAGCGTCACTCCTTTTTTTATCGACAACCACTTCCTAGAGTCGCAGACTACCTCGTTTATCGAGCTACATGACCCGGCTACTAACAACCTGGTTACCCGTGTGCCACAAAACACCAAGGCCGAGATGGAGGCTGCTGTTGCTTCGGCAAAGGCTGCTTTCCCCGGGTGGCGCGATAAGAGCGTCATTGCGCGTCAACAAATCATGTTCCGTTTTGTGGCTTTGATTCGCGAAAACTGGGATCGTCTGGCTGCCAGTATTACCTTGGAGCAGGGCAAGACATACGCTGACGCCCACGGCGATGTTCTTAGAGGTCTGCAGGTGGCCGAGGCTGCTTGTGGTGCGCCCGAGTTTCTTAAGGGCGAGTTACTGGAGGTTGCCAAGGACATGGAGACGCGGTCATACCGTGAGCCGCTGGGTGTGGTTGCTGCCATTTGCCCTTTTAGTGAGTACTTCCAGACCGACTTAGATATTACCTGAATACTAACCAACAAGACTTTCCCGCCATGATTCCCTTGTGGTGCATTCCAATTGCCACCGTATGCGGCAACACTTTGATTTTGAAGCCCTCGGAGCGCGACCCTGGTGCCGCCATGATTATTGCTGAGCTGGTTGAAAAGGCCGGCTTCCCTGCGGGTGTTGTCAATGTCATTCACGGTGCTCATGACGCCGTCAATTTCATCCTGGATGAGCCTGAAATCAAGGCCATTTCGTTTGTCGGCGGTAACAAGGCCGGCGAGTACATCTATTCTCGTGGCTCCGCCAACGGCAAGCGTGTCCAGGCTAACCTGGGTGCCAAGAACCACGCTGCCGTTCTGCCTGACTGCAACAAAAACCACTTTGTCAACAGTGTGCTTGGTGCTGCCTTTGGCGCCGCCGGCCAACGTTGCATGGCTCTTTCCGTGTTGGTGACTGTCGGCGAGACCAAGGAGTGGATTCCCGAACTGATTGAGCGTGCCAAGGCCCTGAGCGTGAATGCCGGTTTCGAGGATGGCGCCGACCTCGGTCCTGTGATTACCCCCGCCAGCAAGGCCCGCATCGAGGGCCTGATTTCTAGTGCCGAAAAGCAGGGTGCCAAGATTGTCCTAGACGGCAGAGGCTACACTCCCCCCAGTGGCAAGTACCCCAATGGCAACTGGGTTGGCCCGACAATCATCACTGAAGTGACCCCTGAGATGGACTGCTACAAAGAGGAGATCTTCGGTCCCGTGCTTGTGTGCGTCAACGTCGACAGCCTCGACGACGCCATTGACCTGATCAACAAGAACCCCTATGGCAACGGTGTGGCCGTATTCACCAACAGTGGTCCTACTGCCGAGGCCTTCCGCCGTCGCATCCAGGCTGGCCAGGTTGGCATCAACGTGCCCATTCCCGTGCCTCTGCCCATGTTCTCTTTCACGGGCAACAAGGCGTCGATTGCCGGTGGTGGTACAAGCACGTTCTACGGCAGACCTGGTGTCAGTTTCTACACGCAGCAAAAGACCGTGACGGCGCTGTGGAAGGCGGATGATGCGATTTCCAAGAAGGCGGACGTAGCCATGCCTACGCACTCGTAGATTTTTCTTTATGCTCTTGTTTATTTTTTATTTAGTTAGTTCTCGAGAAGAATAGAGAACACATGTACATAGTAATCATAATCTCATCAAGAGAGGATATCGCAACCATCAAGTCAGAGCTTGTCGTCTGTGTTCATCAATGTATTCAAGCAAGATGACGGATATGTCCGTAAACATAAAGAACGAAATAAATTCACCGATAAACCACCCCTCTAATAACTGTAGTGATGATGACCTCGCGAGAAAAGAAAAAGAAAAGTAAAGAAAATAAGCAGTCAAGCAGCGCACTCAAAGACATAGAAGTAAAACAGTCAGTAAACCATGCATGAAAACACGCAAGCTTCGACCCCCCCGAACCAAGTTGACAACGCAAAAAATGATGGACACGAAACAAATGACGAAAGAGAGAGAAGAAAAAAAAATGAAGACAGAAGTATATAAGGAAAAAAGCTGTCGCCGTCTAAGCCTTGCAGCATTAGAAGTCTTGGAATTTAAAAAAAAATAAGAAAAAAAAAAACACAAAGACACGATAATTCCCTCCCTAGAAAAAAAGGCATTTGCTGCTGGTGCTGGTAGTACTAGTAGTAGTGCTGATTGATGATGTTGTAGCCGGATGATTAAAGAGGGAAATACATTAAATTATACTCCTCATTCGCTATTTTCATTTTTGTTGGGTGATGTTTAACCATGTTCTCGTACTGGCTGAAGAATGTCGTGACGTCGTTTAAAAAAGGATATTAAGAAAAATAATGGGGAAGATCAAAGGTAGGTAGAGGAAGTCGTCTCAAAGAACGATGGCACCTTGAGCAGCTCACGATGACGGAACCTGCAAGAAGCCATCGTAATAGCCGTCGAGCCACTTAGCAGCCTCTTGGCCAGTGTTTTCCACACTCGAATCCCAGCGGCCAATGGAGCCCACATAGCCATCAGGGCGCACATTGACAATCGCCACTTCGCCAGGGCCTAGGCTGCCCATCCACTTGTTTGTGCACAGTGAGCCGCGCGTGTCAAGCTCGGGTACATTGTCAATGTAGAATGTCCAGCGGCTGTCCTGGAGTAGGGCTGGAAGATCCGAGATTTCAATGTCGGATTTGGGCATCGTGGCTGGTGTTGCGTGGCTTGTTAGTTTATGCGATTGCGAGACGACACATATTGGTAACTTACTCAAAAGGGCAAAAGTAAAGAGGTGGCTAACCACCGTGTAGCGCTCAGGACGTTGATAGACGTCCAGATCTGGCGCCGGCAGGCGTGGTTGCGCGGCATATGACTTGCTGGCAGCAGCCGACAGCTGGCTTAGCAGCGAGTCATTCGCGGCGATCGAGCGGCAGAGATCGTCCAAGAAGATTGCAGCCTGTCTCACATCCCAGGTAAGAATGTAGATGCGGAACTGGCCCATCATGGGAATGTCTGTCTGAATGTCGACGGGGTTTGAGTCAAGGTAGCGCGTAACCTTTCCAGGGGGAAGCAAGCATCCCGGCTTGGCTTCGCCCAGGGTAAACATTTCGTTGTAGGATTTGTTGATGGCGCTCTCGGAGTACTCGGCGCCGATGCCGGAAATAAAGCGTACGTTGGTCTTGAAGTTCTCTGCTAAAGCAATCGCGTCACCCTCTGCTATCTGGTTGGCGTGCTCGTAGTCAAAGTTTACAAGATCTAGGGCAATTTTGCGGCGCTCCTCTTCATAGCTTTCAAGCAAATTGGGCTTGGC
Organism: Thielaviopsis cerberus; assembly: GCA_016859225.1. Lineage (NCBI taxonomy): Eukaryota > Fungi > Ascomycota > Sordariomycetes > Microascales > Ceratocystidaceae > Thielaviopsis > Thielaviopsis cerberus. The sequence goes on along the minus strand of JACYXV010000028.1, from coordinate 24,619 downwards.
GAGGCCACGGACAGCTAGGTTCAGCTTCCACGCCAGATTCCACGAATCGTGCATCGACGTGTTCATACCTTGGGCTGACTTGGGCGAGTGTGTGTGACTAGCATCACCGGCGAGGAAAGCCCGCAGATGCTGATCCGAAAAGCTGCTGGCAACGCGCTGGCCGATTTGGTAACGACCAAACCACTCAATATACTTCCAGTTAATCTCAAAAGGAGCCATGATTTGCCTTGCGCGGTTCATGATGAACTCTTGGCCGTATTCACGGCGATCCGCTCTAGGACCAGACTTGAGCTCGATGTACAGACGGGTCATGTTTCTCTCACGGGGAATAACCAAAATAGAGCCGTGCTCTTGAGAGAAAACAACGGTCTTGGACCATATATCGGGAAAGTTGGTAATCAACTCGCCATCAAGCACACCCCATATGGCGGCTTGCGACATGCCAATTGCCCGAGCGTTGGGGATGCTTTTGCGCACCTTGGAATGAGCACCATCACCTAAACCTTGTTAGCATGTGAAAGTCTGCAGGGTAATCCAATCCAATCCTCGTCGACTTACATCCAACCAGAAACTGCGTCAGGAGCGTGCGGCGCTCCTGGTTCACGTTTGCGCGACAGTTGACTTGGAGCGGGCCGTTTTTGTTTTCGGGCACGCTGTACGAGTCGAAGGCCGTGTTTCTTCGAACCTCGACTCCGCGCTTGCGCATGTCTTCAATAAACAAGCCTTCAACGACACCCTGGTGTACCAAGAGGATGTACGGATCCAAAACGTCAATGATGGGTGGGTAGTGAACCTCGCGGCCCAGCCGCTGTAGAGGTTGGTCGGGAGTGCTACGCCAAAAGGATATGTCATAAACGCGCACGCCTCGTTGCAACAAAGGATCGGCAAGGCGCATTTGCTTGAAGGTTTCAATAGTCTTGGGTTGCAGACCGTCGGCACTGAAAATCGCAAGAGTTAGAACAGGCGCAACCTGCACAGCAATGTCCGGTGGGGGAAGAAGCTTACCGTCCAACGGGCGTTTGATCGTAACGGTCGTCAACCACTTCTACCTTGATGCCAAAACGAACCAAGTTTGATGCCAGCATCAGACCGGCTGGACCAGCGCCAACAATGCAAACCTGGCATAGAATCGGCGGCTGCGGCATGCTCCGAAGCATGCTCAGGGTGTCAGCAGCGCCTTCAATGCTGAGTGCATTGGATGGTAGAGTGCCTGACTGCACTTCCATGTCGGTATCGGGATGCGCAGCGCCGGGAGCCATTGTTGGAAACAAGAGAGCAATATTGAGTGCTCACGAGGTGTGTTGAACGGAATCAAAATATCAGGCTGATTTTCCTTTTATTGGCGGCAATGACGTTGGTGGGATGGTTTTGGCGGGTAGTCACAAACTACAACAGCAATGCGTATCTTTAGAAGGAAAAGCAGGTTGCGCAGAGGCTGAAGTCGGCACCAGACGCTGTGTGGTTGTGCTGGATAATATTTGGCTGCAACTTTTGTGGACAAATGCGAATGCGATGCGATGTGATACGATGCGATTCTTATGGTGATTCTTTTTTTTTTCTTTACTTTTTTTTCTGCTAGGGGAAGAAGCTAGGTCGATTAATTGCAGATGAGAAAAGCAAGGAACACTTGAAGAAAACAAAGCTGATAATCCGTAAGGAACTAAAAGCTTCTCGAAACTGATGCAACGAGGAAAACAAGGAAGAGAAAGAAGATAATAAAGAGCAAAAAGACATGAAAAAGAAAACAAGCCCTGATTTTCCAGATTGGTGGATTAAAGATCCAAGCGGGAACAGGGTGAAGAAAAAAAAAAGAAAAAAAAAAAAGGGACAGCTTGAAACGGAGGTCGGAACGGTCAAGGACAAGAGCCACGCAGAAGAAAGGAAAAGAAAGCTTCTGTCCTGTCAAGTCGACGTCAAGCCCGTCCTGCAGTAGAGGACCATAAAATAGGATTAAGCCAGCAATTCGGATTCGCTGAGATTGATTAGATTGGTTGGTTGACGGGGTTGCAGGCAGAGCCTCGGTAGAAAGACTCGGAAAACTGAAGGTAGGAGTGAGGAGAAAAAAAGAATTGAGTAGAGTAAAAGTCCGGCCAGTGATGGGTTAATAAGAAGATCTTGTCTTCTCTCTAAACATCCGTGATATATCAACTGCAAGCAAGGTCAAAACCAAATAAGTCAGGATATCCAACAGAGAAAGAGTAAGATAAAGTTGAAGACCAAGAGAAAGAAGAAAAAAAAGAAACAATGAAATGAATCAAAGTTTAAGTTGGAGTGGTATCATTCAAATCGGCTATCTCCCGCTTGGCCGTTTCGCCATTTCCTCTCTGGCTTATTGGTTGATGAGTTTATTAGTAGTAGTACCAAGCAAGCCAAACATATAGACAAGAGACTTGACTGAAGAACATAAGCAACAAGTCACGCCTCGCGTCTTGGTCAGCTATTTTGCTAGTACCAATGGTATCAGCTACTATGCCAGTCATATACTCCAAATCCTAACGCTTGAGATCTGGAACGACGCAGGTTCAAAATGGGGTGCGGGTAAGTACCTGGAAGCGTCCACCGCCCCAGCACATCAAGGCAAGACCCTTCCTTCCCTCCGCTAGCACTTTACAGCCGATAGCTGGAGAAAAACGCACGATACAAAAAGTCGCTGGTGTTAGCACCAGGAATGTGTGGACAGGTACTTTGGAGCCTGTGCAGAAACGCACAACGAGAGATTAGCCCAGTAAAAAGCAAATTTGACCAGCTAAATCAAGCACAAATGCCATACAGGAGCGTCCCCCGCCTTGGTCTTTTTTTTTCTCACTTCATTAGACGCTATTCTCTCCACTCAATTATTTTTTCTTCAAACATTTCCTACCAGTCACAGGTTTTGTCGCCAGTGAGTGGAGGAAGAGGAGCAGGAGCAGAATGGGGAGGGTGGGTTGGAAATCATGACATGATCAAGGACGAGTGTGGTCTGATCTGTACCGACACGCTCACGTTGACCCCTGCCTTAATCACAGCGCCCAGAGCGTATGATTGGCTGGTTGCAGGTTCTAGACTGCAAGCACAGTGTGACTTAATGACATACCGCTTTTTAACGGTGTGAATACCTCAATTGACTTGTTTATGTTTATTTCAGCAGTGTCACTGCCTAAAGTTGCGGTCATCGCCCTCGTTCTTGCATTCCCATCTTGAACTGAGCTTGACCAGCAACTGCTTTTTGCAAAGCTCATGACAGTCGTTATTGACTAGATTTCTCATCAGCAAATTGCCGGCAGAGTTTTCCTGCCTTCCATCTCTCTCTGCGGTCCTTCAAAGGCCGTTCTGGATTCACGAAATGACACAATCAGCGATTTCAGTATCTCGTTTAGGTCTTGTTTTTCGCGTTGCTATGAACGTCGTTCGATGCAGCTCGGGCGCTCACTGAATTTCCTGCCGTTGTGTTATGCTGCTATCTAGCATCTGTGCCTTTGTGTTTCCTCCTTTTTGCTTGGTTTTCAGTCTGTTGCTAACAGGTCGTTTTTCCTCTCTTGGTCACCAGTGACTTTCGAAATGACTACCAAAGATAAAGCTAACCCTGGCCAGCCAATGAGCAAACAAACAATGTACTGCGCTGAACACCGCAAGACCCTGCATTTGCCATGTTTTTTTTTCTTACGAAACAGGAAGCCCGCCTTTAGGAAACCCATCTTTTGTTCCTAAGCGACTCGGTTGAATCAAGACGACACAACTACTCTCGATTTCAACGGACGTCTATTAATGTGCCGCTGCCGCATTTTGTCTAGATATACTGTACGCATGTGCTGGTACCGGGGTGGTGGAAATGCTGGCTGCCTTTTCAGGACAACTTGTTTTCCTAGTGTGTGCGGGAAATAAGACAGGACAGGTTTGTGTCGACATCGAACGATTTCGATATCACGGGGCACTACATCCTCTGCCTATTTCCAGACGTCGTCGGACAAAGCTTGCTAACGTGCACAGATGTATGCTTTTTTGCTTACAACATTATTGATGGATCTGCAATGACACTCAACGATGCTTACTGGCGCAAAATCGAAGCGATAACACACAACACAGCCAACCGCAACACGTCCAACCACAACGCACCTGTATTGCTCTTCCCCAGCCTTGAGCATGTTCGCCGATATCTCGGTCATTCTCCAAAAGGAATTAATAGAGAAAATATCGGTGCGTTAGTGGACTAGACATGAAAATGGCGCCAGGCAGCTTGGCTCATGGTACGACCAACTCATCTAGACGTTGGACGTCGACCTTTTGTAAGGGACCTGGCATCAGAAACGTATCTTTTAGTACATGATTGGTATTGATTGTGTCTGCCGCCACGTTTTCATGACCCTTTTGTTTGTTATATGAAGAACAGGACTAGACGCTACTGTTGCAGCAACAGAATGATGGAGGTTGTAGCGGAGGCTTGTGGTGCTGGTCAGTAACATTATGGACCCTTCTCATGGTGACACTGACTCTGTCACTCTGCCATGTTGTTCTATCCCTTGCTTTGCCAGTTCTTCTTTTGGCAAGGTCTGGCCAAATTTCTGAATAGGTGCTGCAACTCTTTGACCGACTTCAGAACACAGAACAATGTGATCAAGAATGAAATGAGCAAAAAGATAAGCCATCTTACATGAAGTAAGAACACTGCTGCCTACATTTATCCAAAGATGCAAGTCCCATAGTTTTAATGCCTACTGATGTAACGCACTTGATCTTGCAAGTTGTCAATCAGCGAACGAGTTATAGGGCTCAACCAGAACCAACGCAATCAAGTTCCTAACCAAAGATATAAATGTGTCTTTTTGGTCAGAATCAGCAGCATCAGCAACTTTGGCCCAAAACAGACGTATTATGTTCTGTATAAGTGAGTTCTGTGGCAGAGCTTCCCGATGCATCACCTAGCCCTGTATTCCTATGGCGTCAAAGCAATACGACCGAATTCGGCCACATTCCTCGGCCTTTACATTAGTTGTTTATACGCCCAAGTGGTGGATACGACTTGCCTGCCGTTGCGCTTGACTCTGAGAAGGCCGGGTTTTGTTGTTCAAAGCCTGATTAACTTTGAGCACGCCATCCATGAGGCTGAGCCTTGTTTTGTTTTTGTCAAAACAAGACGGAAGAAAAAAAGCCCCCCATTTATTAAAATTGAGCACTTGCCGGGACTTGGAAAAGCTGTGTAATCCAGGCTTCAAAGGCTCGATCTGATGCTGGACTACAACGAACCACCGCCGGCGCTTGTTATTGGCCCAGAAATGGCACTTGACCAACCTTTTTTCTCTCACTTGAAACATAACGTGCCAATAGGTTCCGGAATAACGAATAACAGCAGACATCATTGTTGACTGCCTTTTGGCATGTGACACCATCCGCTATCCTTGTGCAACCTGAAGCTAGAAGTGTCTGGTTCCTACGATAGGACTTTGGTACACAGATATGCGGTGGCATGTCTAGAGATATAGAACCGCCATAGACTAGGCTAGGCAGAAAAGATATCAGAGCTAATGACGGTCACTACAACACAGAATATTTATAATATGTTTGGTCTTAACGCATGGACAATAGGGTATCATTAAAATGCAGTGCGTCATGTGTTGCGCTACTAGACCATAAGGCAGACCAGCCGAGTAACCAGTCACAGAAAAACTCTTGACTACAAGAAAACAAATGCCACAGTCCACAGTGCCGACGCCATCATCGCGCTGTCCCTCCAACTAACCAAGGGCGCCGCCGCGGAGCCCAGGCCATCTTCCGGCGTAGCCTGCGTCTTAGGCGTGCCCAATCCGTTGGCACTGCTTCCACTTCCCTCACTACTACCGCCACCATTGCCCTTCCCGTTGTTCTTGGTGTTGGTTTTGCTGTCATCGCCAATGTTCACGATGGTGGAGTCGCCAGGCGCAAAGAGCGTGCCGATGCTAGGGTCACTAACGATTTCGTCGGGCGGGAGGAGAGGGTTGTTTATGGAGTCACACGAGAGCCGGGCGGCATTAGCGGGGATGCTATTGGTGACAGAGATGGGGAGGTCAAAGACGGTGTAGTGGTCTTTGCCGTTGAGGCGGAACAACTGGCGAATGGAAATCTACGAGTGGTCAGTTGGTGTTGGTGCTGTGCAGTGGGTGGAGAAAGTGCTCACGTTGTATGAGCCGCGGTCGCTGTTGTTACTGGTAGGCTGCCCGTCACCTACGAGGCAGTCTGGCCACAACCAGTTCATGTGTTTGACGGTACTCCCAACCTCTTGGTCAATGATATTCCCCGATGGCGCCTCTGTCGAGTTCGCCATGGTAAAGTTGCGTCCCGTTTTGTAACTTGACAGAAACAATGTAACGTTGTAAATCAAGCTGGGACTTGACTTGTCGTAGGGCGGCTGTGGCAACTTTCCATCTGCCGTGACGTCCATGGCCACTTGAATGGTTTCTGCTAGGGTTAGATTTAGGATTATCAATGGCTCAAAGGGAAGACGCACCTCCGCCCATCGGCGTTCCCGGCTGTGGTGAATCGACAACAACGAATCCCGGCGTGAAGATTTGACCGTTTGATATGGTAAAGTTTTGAAGTGCTACTGAGCCTTGCGCGAGTAACGCGGCAGCAAGCTGGGCATCTGAAAATCGCATATTGGCGTATATTAAGATATTATTGGCGGTAGTATTAGATTTTTAAGGAAATAGTAAAGTAGAAAAGTCGTAAGAATAGTTGTCAAAGTGATGGATGTGGCAAAATGGTAGTATATCAAAACCGGCAGTGAAATACCCAGGCCAACAACAGTCGTATAAATAATCAATACAAGAAATCAAAGGAGTGACGAGAATGACGGCATTGCAAATGAGCGTAGACGCAGAAAGAGAGCAAAAAAGAACAAAAGAGCACAACTCATAGTCGGTGGCGGCTGTTCAAGTCTTTATAATAACAGAACTGTTCTATTTTAAAGCCCACTTGCAAGGCATTTGCATTGGTGTTCTGTAACTTTTCTCTTGCCTCGGAGAATTTAGTCAGTGGCCGTCAAATCAAACTCTAGACGTTGGCTTTTCAATCAGTAATTTTCAGATGTATTTCACTGCTCTGGGACATCCTAACTGGTGGTCAGGGCTCTCAATACGAAGTGCTCTTATAACAACAGTAATGGTTTGAAAGAAGAGAGACTATAGAGGGAAGCAATAGGCCTACAGGAGTCAAAGTCAGTAGAAACAAAGCATCGGCTGGTCGCGTGCCCGAGACTAAACGCGTAAGATCACCCAGTATTTCTAATGCAACCACTTAGGACGGTTTAACCTTTTACTGGCCGTCTGAGCAAAGTCGCCGTGATCACCACAAACCTAGAAATCCAGGATGTGTCAGTTTTGGCTTTTACAAGGATCACGATTTAGGGTTGGTCTAGGTCCGTGCCAGGGGCCTTGTTGTTTCACATTCCTTGGGTGCTAGGCTTGTGGTCCCTGAACCATCTGTTGTTTGAGTATTTAACCCTATCATGCCGGGATAACCCTACATTCTACAAGTGGATCCTCAAAACATCGTTGTGGGGATTGAATCCACACAAATATCGACTGACTATTCTACTTTAGGCCAAGGGTATTTTTCACAGCTGCCAAATTGACGATAGTTTGATTTTGTTTTGCTTGGCCTTCTTAATTCCGTTATCTCATTGAGTGCCTTTTTGTTCTTATTTAAGCTTATCCGCTTGCTCCTGTCTTTTCTTTTATTTCTTCATTTCATTCACTCGTCATATTTGGAGCCACTGGATGACTTTGAACAAGTAGACTGGTAAGTCTCAATTCCATCGTGAGAAGTACTCCCTCCATGCGCAGGCATCGTCTACAGAAGTCGGGCGTCGGTGCCTAGCCAAAAGGCCGCTGGCCCCTATAAAATCAATCATAGAGACAAGGCCGACCACAGCCTTTCCGAAAGATATCGACTTACTGTATTCTAGTCTACTCTCTCAATATCTTGTCTATCGTCCCGTCTAGCTCCGTTTCCATCTATCTGTTCACAATGAGTGCTTCTATGATGCGCTCCGCCTTTCGAGGCCGCCTTTCGCGCTTCTTGTCGACATCTGTCCGTCTCCAACAACAGCGGCGCTGGAGCAGCTCCAACTTAATTGGCCTAAAGAATATTCTTCGCATCTCTGACGAGGTGGCTGACGCTGTCAAGGCCAAGAAGCCTGTCGTGGCTCTGGAGTCTACCATTTACACCCACGGTGCTCTGCAAAAGGGCCTTGCTGCTGAGCTGGAGCAGGTTGTCCGCGACAATGGCGGCATTCCTGCCACCATTGGACTGTTTGCAGGAAAGCCCACTGTTGGCTTGACTCCTGATGAGATCGAGACCATGGTTTCCGATGGCGGTGCTCTCAAGGTGTCTCGTCGCGACATGGCTTATATTACTGGAATGGTGCGTTTTATTAATAGCTACTATCCGTCATACCCTAACCGGTTTACAGGGCATCACCGGCCGTAAGCTTCACGGCGGTACCACCATTGCTGGCACCATGATTCTTGCTCGTTTGGCTGGCATTCGCGTGTTTGGTACCGGCGGCCTTGGCGGTGTCCACCGCGGTGGCGAGAACTCAATGGATATCTCAGCCGATCTGACGGAGCTGGGTCGCACGCGTGTCGCTGTGGTTAGCTCTGGCTGCAAGGGCTTTTTGGACATTCCGCGCACGCTTGAATTCCTTGAGACTCAAGGCGTTCTCGTGTCTACCTTTGCCGATGGCCGCCTTGGCCCGTCGGTTGACTTTCCCGCCTTTTGGGCACGTGAGAGTGGCAGCAAGAGCCCGTCCATGGTGACAACCGAAGCCGAGGCGGCCGCTATGATTCTGGCACAGGAGCAGCTTGGCTTGGAGTCGGGCCTGTTGTTTGCCAACCCAATTCCCAAAGCTCTCGAGATCCCCAAAGACCGCATGGAGGTGGTTATTGGACAGGCGTTGCGCGAGGCCGAGGAAAAGGGTTTCACGGGCAACAAGAACACACCGTACGTGCTAGGTCGCATCAAGGAACTGACAGGTGCCGACAGCGTGCAGGCCAATCTGGCGCTGGTGACGGAAAATGTGAAACGGGCGACCAAGATTGCCGTGGAGCTGGCGAAACTGGAGACAAGCGGTAGCGACAAGGTGTTTGCGTCGTGAGTATATCTTTCTTTGCTATTGTTCGTATAAAGTAAATATCATTACCCACTGTGATTTGTTTGGCTGACAGCTTTTGTGTCAGTATCGCCACGCCTGTGTCTGCATCTAAGTCTAACTCCGTGAATGACAAATCAACAAGCACGAGCTTAAGCTCGAGCTCCGGTGCTGATATCCTTGTGGCTGGCTCGGTTGCCCTGGACCTGAGCTGTGACTACATGGGCGCCTGGGGTCCGGGAAAGGACAATGAAGTGCAGCCAAAGATGCATACGTCTAATCCGGCATGTATCAACCAGTCAGTGGGTGGTGTTGGCCACAACGTAGCGCTTGCTGCTCACCTGGTCAGCGAAAACACCAATGTGCGTTTATGCAGTTTAATTGGCGACGACGTGTAAGTACTAAGATGACCAGTCTAAAGATCAGTCTAACATGTATCAGTGCCGGATCAACAGTACTTTCGTCGCTCAAGGCCTCCGGTCTCGACACCACGTACGTCCGCCAACTCGGCCCCGAATATGCTGGCGCCAACCGCACCGCGCAATATGTGGCAGTAAACGACGGCAACAAGAACCTCGTCATGGCTATGGCCGACATGGGCATTTTTACGCACCACTCATTTCCTGACTACTGGAAGTCTGCCGTGGCCGGTGCATCGCCCGACTGGGTCGTGGTCGATGGTAACTGGAGCGAGACGGACATCCGCGCGTGGATCAGCGCGTCCAAGGAGCGCCAATGCCGTGTAGCCTTCGAGCCTGTGTCTACGGTTAAGTCGACGCGGCTGTTTGGCGCCGACGGTGAGAACCTGCCGTTGGGTGTATTCCCCGCGCCCAGCATCGACATTGCCAGCCCAAACAACTACGAGCTCAAGGCCATGTTCCACGCGGCTAAGGACAATGGCCACCTTGAGTCGATGGCATGGTTCAGTGTGCTTGACGCCTTTAATCTACGTGGTGGTGCGCGCGAGCGCTTTATTCACCTAACCAATGCCGAAATCACTGATGCTGGTATTCCGCAGCAGATGCTGCAGCTGCTACCGTATATTCCCACGCTGTTAACCAAGCTGGGCTCTGATGGCGTGTTACTCACGCAGATCCTAGCACCCAATGACGCGCGTCTTGCTGACCCTAACGAGATGCGCTACATTTTGTCGCGTGCATCTGCGGGTAATCCGCACGTCGGCGGTGTTTATATGCGGCTGTTCCCGGCAGCCGAGCGCGTCGAGCATATTGTCTCAGTGAATGGTGTGGGTGATACATTTCTAGGTGTCATGGTTGCGGGGCTGGCGCAGGGCGGCAAGGTGCAGCATTTGATTGATGTGGCCCAAAAGGCGGCGGTCATGACGCTTAAGAGCCATGAGAGCGTGAATCCGGATCTGCGGCGGTTGGATGGCGAGTTAAGAGCGGCGATTGCGAAAGCGTAGATGAAAAAAAAAAAAATACATGAATTTTGTTTCTATATATTTTGGTCGTAATATTTCTTTTATGTGTCTGTTGGTGGCTGCAATTATGGTGATGGTGGTGGTGGCGGCAGCTAAATTGCAACCCCACGTCACTGCAGCCCAACCTGAACCGCTAAAAATAATGGACCGCTCTAGCAACCGCGGAACTGACGAACTTTGAATCAATGACACTGCGACATTTCAGTCTTTGCTCCAGGCAATTAGCCTCTTGTTTATTCAACATTACGATTGACAGTTTCCTCAACAATCAGTTCAGCTCCCGCTGTTATTCCACGCTCCTGCGCTGCCCTGCGCCACCCCGCCACCCCGCTAATAAATCAACTTTGCCTCCTCTACATCTGCCAGTCCTGTCATCGCCGCTACCGCTATGGACATTGATGACATCCTACGCGAAGTCGACCCACTACACGCCTCGGGCCCCGACCCGCTTGATGACCTACAAATACTGACGCGGCTATGGATAGCAGAGCGCTCTGCACCCGAACTGCTCGCATGGCCGCGCGACGGCGTGTTTGAGCGCATCAATGAGCGCATCAAGCGTCAGATTGAGCGCATCGAGGACATGACGGGCGACATGGATCCCAAGACTATGTTTACGCTGGTAGTTTTGCAGACAGAGTTAGAACGCTTCAAGTACCTGGTGCGCAGTTATCTGCGGGCGCGCATCGCCAAGGCACGCCACCTCTTGCCCTCTTACCCTCCCCCCTCCCTTTTCTCTCGATAGGAGCACTGCTAACCACGTGCTGTTTAGCTCGACAAGTACACGTTACACTACCTCAGCACCGCAACCCTGCGCAGCCTGCTCTCTGAGACGGAACTCGCATACGCGACGCGCCATCAGGCGCTCCTGCACAACCATTACCTGGCGTCGTTTCTCGGCAGTTTTCCGGGCGAACTGCAGAACCTGAATGACAACAGCGGGGGGATTAGCATGATTGATGCACCTGACGAAGACTCCACGGTGTTTGCGCGCGTGTTGGCACGGACGGCACGAGTGGCAGGGCTGGGCACAGATGCGGATAATGCGCTGGATGCAGAGGAGGGGGATGTTTTGGTGCTGCGGTGGTCAAGTGCGAGGAAGTTGGTGGAGGATGGGACGTTGGAGCTTGTATAAGTTGAGGGTCAAGTTAAGGGATAGACGGCCTTTCATTGAGTGTTAAAAGTAAGTGGAAGTTTGGTAACAAGAGGCCATAAAGATACCAGGCAATTGTATGGCATTGCCATGATTCAATATTGCATTTACAACAATACTACATATATAACCATCATTAGATTCACAGTTGTTATTGTAAAGGAAAAAAAGTGTTCGTTGTTCACCAAGACCAGACATATCGATTGCATAAATACCTGCGAATGATATCCCCCAACCATCCCAAACAAAAAAAAAAGTGCACACAAAAAGGTATATGATAAAAAAACGACCCAAAGAAAAAAAAAAAACTCCAAAAATGTCTCCCAAAAAAAACAGAAAAAAAGAAAAACAACCCGTGGCCATGCTAGCAAATGCAAAATGAGTACAATAAAAAAACAAAGCAAACAAAGCAGATAGGTTACTGCTATTGGCTCCGTGCCAGTTGTAATTACGATGATGGTGATGGCGGCGGTCCTTTCAAACGCGCTAGCAGACCAGATCGGAAATACAGATGCGGCCGCGTCGCTGCTGTCGTGCCAAGACCAAGGGAGCCCGAGTGGTGCGATGTGGAAAGAGAGCGAAGACGCGTCGACTCTAGGCCGAGTTCGGATGCGGACGTAAAGAGGGGGTTTATGGGCGAGGGTGGCGCGGGGGCAGGTGTGGACGATGATGATGATGAGGTAGCGCCAAAGGTCGCTGGGCGGATATTGAATTGCTGAACGGCAATAGGGGAGGCGACTACTGCAGTTTCGTTAGATATTTGTCACATGTAAAGTCAACAGGGGGAAAAGTTTACCTTGGATGGGAGCATCCCTATCGCTCTTGATAATAGCAGACTTGGGTTTCTCCTTCACATTCCGCTTCTTAACCTCCAGCTTTTGCTCTTCTTTTGGCGCTTCCAAAAGCCGCACAGGTGTCACTGGTCGCGATGGGATATAATGCGTAGCAGACCGCGCAGGCGAGACCTCCCTGCTTGGCGTATGCCACGGCATGCTTGACCTGCGCTGCATTGGCGTCTGCGCTGCGCCCATAAGCATGTCGCGTAGGCTGGTGCCGACAGTATGTTCGCCATGCAAGCGCAACGTGCCAGCAATGGAAAACGGCCGCGCGTGTAACGAGCCCATCATCACAGACGATGGAGAGGGTGGGCGGCTTTCGATAATGGGCATGGTCAATCCCTGTGGAATAGAGAACAGAGGCGAAGGTTGGCGACGTATGGAGGAGCGTTCGGGTGACGCAGACCGCGAGCGCGTATCGGACAGTGCAGAGTATGACCGCTTGGGACGCAGAATGAGAGCCGTAGACGATGTTTCGGAATCGGCTTCGGAGACTGTGTCGTCAATGATGGCACAGTCCGAAGCTCCTTTTCCATCGACAAGTTGGCGGGTAGCAAACGTGCTTGGAGACTCCTGTACTGACACAACATTAGAGGATTCCCCAAGGCCGTGGCTCATCATTAACGTTTGTTCCATGTTCAGGTCATCGCTGTCATTAAAGTCGCCGCGCAATGAGAAATAGTCGAGGCCTTCGGCTATAGAAATTGCTGTTTCAAGAACTGAAAGAGATTGCTCAATGACGCTGAGATTTTTTACAGGTGAGGATGGAGTCACAGTCTCGGGTTCCCCAGTGAAAATAGATAAGGACTGAATCAACGGGGGCGAAGACGGTTCAATCTTGATCAGCTGCCACTGGTTGGTGGTATCGGAGATGAGCTGTTGAGTGTTTGGTTGCAGAAGGGACTCGATGGCACTTTCTTCTTCATTTAGGTTAGAACCATTGCCCCCAAGGAGAGGTGTTTGAGAGGTGGCAACCATCTTATCCAAGTTCATATCATCAGACTCGGGGAGCGCAATATCGTATGGTCCAAGTATAAGATCTCCGTCATCAATTTTGGGAAGCTGAATCTCAGAAGGATAAACTCCAAGATCCTCATCGTCAAATTCTAGCAAAGGAATAAGACCAGCGTCAACGAAAAGATCACTGTCATCGGCGTCTGGAAGAGGGATGAGACAAGGATCAACTGTAAGATCTTCACCGTCTGATTCTGGAAGAGCAATTTGCGTAACGTCAATTTCCAACTCCTCATCATTAGAATCTGGCAAAGCAACCGGCAATAGATAGACGGAAAGGTTTTCTTCGTCGTCACACTCAGGAAGAGGAACCTGGCAAGGGTCGATTGAAAGATCTTCATCATCAAACTCAGGAAGAGCGATTTGAGATGGGTACACTTCGAGGTCCTCGCCGTCACACTCTGGCAGGGCAATCTCAGAGGGATAAACTTCAAGATCTTCGTCATCAAACTCAGGAAGAAAAATTTGTGTAGCGTCAATCTCTAAATCGGCATCATCAGACTTGGGGAGACCAATTTCGCACGGGTCAACTTCCAGATCTGCATCATCACAAGCCGGCAGAGCGATCTCACAGGGACTGACATGGAGGTTGTCGTTGCTGGAATCCAGAAGAGGGACCTGTGAAGCGTCCACGTCTAGATCCAGGTCCTTGGAATCCGGAAGACTGACCCGAGATACAACATCGTCCCCAAAAGAAATTTCAGGCCCAGGCTTAGAATCGGATTCAGAGATATCGTCAAAACGCGTGATTATGACGGTATTACCAAAGACATCTTCCGAGTCAGAAAAAGCCGAAGCATCAGCAACATCAGAGTTGGAGTCGCATCTGCAATCAACTTCCTCATGAACAAGAAGCTCAGGCGGTGTTTGAGGAGCGGTGACCATTTTTTCGTTGTCTGACGACACCAGGGATGCGCTAGAAAGCTGAGCTGTAGGAGCAACAAAAACCTTGGCCATATGTTCAAGCATGCCGGTCGTAGTACCTCCAGTTCCTGACTCGTCAACCTCGAGGGTATTCGGGGTTTGAAACGAACCAAAATGCTCGGCGCTAAAAAGGGAGATATCCTCAAAGGCGACAAGCATGTCTTCTTCAGTCATAGAAGCAGGAGCAAAATCGGGAACTATCATAGTCTCGGCGCTATCTAGGGCATCGCAATACTCGACAAGATCTGGCTCAGAGACGCCGTTAACGTTGCGGACCGAGGAAGTTCCCGAGACATCAACAGTATTTGGGCTATGCATCTCAAAGTCATCCACGAAGCCAGAATCGTCAACGTCGGTAGTGACGAGCTTTTTGACCTTGGTTACCGATGGAGAAATGTCGGCAACCTGAACGACCTGGCAAATGTTGAACAAAGTGGGAGCTTCGTCAGCCTCGGTGATCGCAGGCAACGTGGCAATGTCGGGGGAAACACGCTCCTCATCAGACTCTGGAAGAGAAAGCATTGTGGCGGCATCAAAGTACTCATCGACCTCATCGGTAATATAGTCGATACCATCTTGAGCACCCTGAAACCAGCTGGCGGGCTGAGAAAATATGGGCTCAATGGAAGGAGTAGCCTCCACGAGATTCTCAGTCACATGGCTTTCAGCCTCCACAACCTCCTCAGCAAGCTTTGATGGTCTAGAAGCTTCCAGCTTGATAGGGGATCCAGCAGCATCATGGCTTTCGAAGAAAGTGCTAACAGGCGACACAGGAACGCCAGCATCGTCGTCCTCATCTTCAGTTTCAGACTCTTCTGGAACAGTTTCCAGGCCATAAGACAAAAGGTCGAAGCGGAATTTGTGCTCTGGCTCATATGAAGAAAAGGATTCAAACATGCCTTGAGTAATCGGCGACTCGGGGTCTGTATCGACATCTTCAGAGGCCAGTTCTAAAGCACACTCTTCGACATGCCCAACTTCACGGATAGAAGTTGAATCCGACTTGCAGTCAGACTCACACGCAGATTCAAAAGAGACAGCAGTGATAAAAGCACCGCCGTAGTTTGAGGCAGTCTCATCGTCGCCATTCTCCTCTTCGATGTGTTGAATAACATGAGCAGAAGTATCTTCCAGAGCTTGAAAGCTAATGGGTTTATCTTCGGTAGAGTTGGGGATTTCCTCAGCAACCTCCTCCACAAACCCATTCACGATGGTAGGTTCCTGGGATTCTGAAAGAGGAACGCCAGCATCAACAGCAGCAACAGCGACATCTATGGCGGGTGACGTGCTGCGATTTTCAGGCAAGATCTCAGCTGGCTGAAGTAGTTCTAGGATAGATTTGGCATGGTAGAAACTCTGTTGGCGAGAATCTGGTGCAAAAATGTTGCTAGTCTTTTCAAGAATATCCATGTTGGTAGGCTGCTCGGAAGGCTGCTTCTGGAAGAGAACACGAGAAATGCTGCGGTCAGAGAAAGTACTATGAGAGAAACTAACTGACGACGCACGTCCTTCTTGTCTAATGCCAAATCTGGCACGAGGCACTCGAGCTTAGAGGGAGGAGGAAGAGTGACAAAGTTGACATGGTGAATATCACTTGTTCTTTGAGGAGAAGAAAGAGTCTTGGGAGAAGGGGACTGGAGAGAAAGGCGGCGAAGAGAGGAGGCGTCATCAAACTCGGAAACGCCGGTGTGATTGGTTTTTGGAGTGACAGAAAGATGGCTGCTCATGGGAGTGGTAAAGACAGAATTCCGGGGTGTCGAAAGGTCACCAGATGCAAAGCTAGGGGTCAGCGGTGGTGTGGTGTCATCATCGTCCAAAGTTGCAAGAGTACCAAAAGAGTAGGTACGAAGTTGTTGGTTTTTGGAAATGGAAGAGCGGGTAAAAGAATTATAGGAAGAGTCTGGTATACTGGAGAGAATTGAGGCTTCACTGGGAGGACGAGAAATGGAAGGACGAGACACAGTAGAATGTCGTCTAGCCAGTGGTGCTGTAGAGAGATTGGGGATGTGAGAATTGTCAGTAATGCTGCATGTATCCTTGCACACGGCGATTATGTCTTGATTTATCCGCTCCTTGAGGCGCGCAACAATGTCGTGCTTTTCATCATGTGGCCCTGAAGCAGAGAGTTCTAGTTGTTGGCCGTGTGCCACAAGCATTTTATCAAGAACAAGATGGCCACGCTTATAGATGCTGAGGTTGACGGAAACGGAGGTGGGCTCAATAATATGCAAGATTCCAGTCTGTATGCGGTCCAAAAGAGCCTCAATGGTTCGCCTAGAGTACAGCACCGAAGAATCTAGGATGAAGCTGAAAGGCACGTCGATACTGCAGTCATGACCACGAACATCCAAGATGTTGATCTCGAGGTCATTGGCCAAACTAATGGAAGAGTCGGCGAAATCTCTCATAGAAACAGCCATAGACTCTATGTCTTCTGCAAATTGGGAGCAGTCAAGGCCGTCGGGGTGGGAGAAGAGAGCACAGTCGCTAGTAATGCCCTGTGTGAGGTGAGAAAATTGGGGGCCAATATTGTTGTGGACGCGGAACTCGATGCAAACAGCGCCTTCAGGATCCCTTAGTTGAGATTTTTGTAAATACGCCTGCCTTTTGCGATCCAAAATCTGGTGAATACCCTTTGAAATAGCAGACAAAAGAGACTCGGCAACTGAGAGTGTGGCTGGTGTTCGTTGTGTGCTCTGAATCTTGATAGTTTTGTTCCAAGCTCGTGGCCGGCGAGTTGCACAAACACTGGAAAATGCAATGTCTATGCAATAACCCGGAATAGACTCGAAAGATTGAGATTCCTCTAGGAAGCGAGATCGTGGGATACAGCATAAAGATTCAGGGCCTGTTTTTCGGTGCCGGGATACTGTGGGATTCGGCGAGAAGTCTTCTCTAACAGGGCCTTCGACCCAGCGAAAGCCCGGATCATGACGATGGAGAAAAAGACCAACCATTCGATCAGTGGCGAGGATTATATCACGAGTGCCGTCCATTGTTAGTGGTTGGGCCTGGTATGAGCGAAAGACGCGCTCAGTAGGGCCATCACGGGGACGGGATATGGTGAACTTGATTTCATATCGAAGCGGTTTTTCGTTTTTGTAGCCACGGCGGCCGTCAGAAGCAGTCAAATCTTTGCGGGTGATCAACTCGCCACAACAGTGCTCAATGCGATGAACAAGAGCAATGAGCATGCCAGTGTTGGTGTAGTCAAAGGTGGACGAGGCATTGTAGGTTCGGGAATAGTCCATATGCGCTGGACTGCAAAACCGGATGGTGACTTTAACGGCCAGCGAACCGGGCTGAGAATCTGAGACTTTCCGAGGAACGAGAGGAAAGCGCCTCCGGGTACCGAGGATGCTAAAGTCATCTTGCGGCCGCACATCCCAAGCCATTGTGTCAAGCTAAAGGGCAGTGGAGAGGGAATGGCGACTGTGTGCAGCTCAAAGGCCGGAGGGCCGATAAGCTGAGGCCAAAGTGGGCTGGGTTGAGGTTTGGCGACAAGCTGCAGACTTATATGGAGAAAGTCAGAATGGTGTATAAGGCGAACAAGACGGCGAAAGCGAGGTGAAGAAGACCAAGAAATAAAGACCAAGAATGACGAATGAAAGGGAAAAGGCAGAGGAATAAATCAAGGCAGAAGATTTTGCATAGAAAGCAAAAGAATAGAAACAAGTAAAACTAGCAACAACGCAATGAGGCAAACATGATGGGGAGCAGGAACAAAACGGTAGCAGGACAAGAGACAGGGCAGGAAAAAGAGCAGGAACGACGAGTGCGAGTGCGAGTGCAAGTTCCAGTATAAAAGAAGGCAATTACCTTTTTTCACCTCTCACACTACTGACACCGAGCCGAATCGAGCAAGTGCAAAAACGAGCAGTAGGAGAAGAGCAAGAGCAGGCAAAAATAAAATAATGGGTCGAGACAATAAAATAGGTGAATATATCGTCCGGGCCCTGGCTATGGCCTGCAGCAGAAAGGCAGGTGTATGTAGCAAGGACCGAGACAGAAGAGAAAAGTGATAATAATTCTGCCCTCTCAATGATTTGATTTTTTTCTTTTTTTTTTTTTTCAATTCTTGGTAGGAGAATTGCAAAGAATAAAGGAAACCTAAAAAAAAGAAAAAGGAAAACTGCTGACAGAATTGGCAGTAAGAAAGAAAGAAATCAAGAAGGCACGAGAAAAACACGACAAAAGACCGGAAAACGGGAATTAAAACGCGCACAAGAACAAGGAAAGAACGACTGTAGAGAACAGAGCAGGAAGGAGGAGGTCGGGCTTTAGTTTTTGCACATGGCAAGGACAGAAAAGGCTCACAACCTGACTTTAAACTGCGAATAAAAGGATAAACCCCCGGACTCGCAAGTCGCTCCAGAAGGAGAACAAAACAAAGTCTGCCGGTCAAGAACTGGCTGAATAAAGTGCTCTACTCGAGGTTTCTTGATCCAGTAGCAACAATGCGAGAATCTAGCACGGGTAGCAGTACAGCCAAGATGATAGTAGCACTCTAGCTCCGAAGCGGTGAAACTGCAAAACTAAAGGACTTGAAATCACAAGGGGACGGTAGCAGAGAAAACAGAAGCAACAATCGCAAAAGAACAAAGCAGAAAATGACGATGGCGGGCAAAAGTAGTATCACCTCTTAAACTAGGCGAGAAAAAGGACGCTGCAGTTGCCGCCCACTCTGCATAAAACAAGTCAGGCACAAAAAAGAAGGTGAATACAACGTAAAGAGTAAATTTTTCATGGGCTAGTCAGGGAAGAGGCTTCTTGGCTTACACTGTAGGTCTTTTTCACTTGATTTGTTTGCCTGTTTGTTAGTCAAACAAAGAGGAGCAAACATAAGGTGGAGAAACAGAGGGCAAAGTAAAGTATCTGCAGTGTAATATAAAGCACATGCCTGTCTTAACAGGGCATTTCATAGTATAGCAGTGATATTACTGTGAGTCGACAAGAGAAGCCGCCAGAAGCACGAGGAAATAAGATGGGAGGCAGGGTTTTTCTCGAGTGTAGAAAAGAAATGGGGGAGAGAATGGGTATAAAAAAGGACTTTTGTACCATTCTCTATCAGGATGGACGAGAAATCCCGGGACAGCAAGGAAGGCCGAGTTTGTGACTGTAAGAAAACCTATTTTGTGCTAGTCTTCTGACTGTATTTTTTTTGTTCTTTACTCCTTGCTTCTCCCACAAAATAAAGGCTCTCAGTTTTCTCATCCTGCTCGGCGCGAGGGCTGTATTGAACTCGCATGTTCATCTTTCCGAGTGACCGGGTTTCATTAATGTCAATTCTCCGCTTGGGGTCAACTTGGTATTTGCTTTTCTGTAAAAAAGGAATTGAAGCTGAAAGCCAAAGCCGACAGTACCTGCGCCTGCATCATCGCATATCCGACGTAGATTTGAGTGTATTCATGTATACACACACACGTAGCACGTACGTAGTCTGTACTGTCCAGCTCGCATGCCGTGTCTCCGTTCGATGCGCGTCCGTCCGTATCTTCTTGCCTTGGTGTGACCTGCAGATCTTTTTGCTGGGACTTTGTTCAACGCTGCTTCTCTTCTCTCATTCTGTCTTGTTGCCATCAACTTCTTCTCAAAATCATCAGATGACGCCGCTAGGTCGTCACCCTCCCATGACTCCCATTGTATCTAATTTCATCAGAGCCTCTGACATGTCCTGATACATGACTTTGACTTCTTTGAAAATCCCGTTTGCCCTAGAAATTATTTTTGGCCTCCTCCAACCGGGTTTGCTGAAACCACGCCAAAATGACATGCGATCAAACTGTTCTAAAGTGGCTTAGTTAACGGCCAGCTCCGCGTGTTATTCCGGGACAGTTCGGCAAGTGAGGTGAGCTCGTTCCAGTCCAAAATTACACTGAGCAAAAACTCAAGAGACGCGTCAGCGGCCAATGCGAGTTTACGATAACAGCTCACAGCTACGTTTGCGCTGCGTTGCTAAACGGCATGGGCCATTCCAATTGAATTAAAGACTTTTATATTCCGACAGACTAGCACTGCTGCTGGACTCGTCGCTACTGCATAAACGCAACCGCTGCCAGGTACACAAAAGCTAGACCAGCAGGCTTTGGAGTGGATCGTGGTCCCCAGGCAAGAAAGGAGTTTTTAGGCCACGATGTTTCCGCGCTTATTGTTATGTGCTGTATCTCGGCTATCGCAAGCTTGAAACAAATCGCTGTACAGATAGTTTAACTTTTGCTTGTTGTCATCGGCCGATAAAGAAACTCATTAAGCCAGCCGTGGAAAACTTTGGGATATCCTTCGCTTACCTCGAGTGCACTTGTCCCTGTCCTATTCGGTCAGGTCGATTGCTACTTGTATACAGCCAATCACACTGGTCTGTTCCCAAAGCACAACGCCCTTACTTTGCCAGTATAGGTACATACATACAAGGCACAAGTATTCATAAGCAGCTGCATCTCCATCGTGCGTGGCCACTCCGTCGCTACTGGCTAACCTGCATCCCCTGCTGAAAAATGCTGTGCTTCCTGTCTCTAGACCTGGCCGTTACACTGTATTTGCAAAAACTTTCGCCTCCTCCATTTCCATTGGGCTAGAAATAGCAAAGGCTGGTGGTTCTAGGGAAAGTAATTTTGTTAGAGGACGTGGAATAACACAGTAGGGTTGCTGTAGACTCCTATTCGCCCAGTGCCAACTCCAAACGTAACGCGCAAGTTGTCTCCCTCGGTCTAGTCCAAGTTCTTCCTTGCACTCTGGCCAGATGAAAAGTCCATGTTACAAAATAGTTCAATCAATCAATTAGCCAGATGAAAAAGAAGGCGGGTAAAAGAAACAACATCCCCAGATATGGGCACACAAGGTACAACACGACCGAAGCTGACAATGCAACCCCCTGTTCTCTTTTTGCCCTCGAGCAAATGGCCTGCATCAAGCGTATCCCCATCCATAGCTAAAACGAAAAGCCTCGGCTTCATTTCTCGTACTGATTTCGTCATGTTGCTTCTTCTTGCTGTCCCAGAGAACAGGGAACGCAACAACTGTAACTCTCCGCAAACTTGTAACAAAAAGGGTCAGACCACTGTGCAGTCTAGCGTCACGTCTCCGCACCGTTTTCTACCTTTTTATTCATACTACTAACAACTGTGAAGCAGGCGAATCCATCTTTACCAAAATTAGAAGTATGGCGTGCCTTTTCCAACTCATTATCGCGGCTTTGTGGTGTAGCAACCAACTTGCTTGGGCCGCGTAGTAGTAGGCAGCGCAGGAGTTGGAGTTGCCATGATGTGAGGTGGTGGTGTGTGATTGGAAGTATTTTGTGACTGCACTGGGGATTGCCCG
The DNA here is from genome assembly GCA_016859225.1 of Thielaviopsis cerberus. NCBI lineage: Eukaryota > Fungi > Ascomycota > Sordariomycetes > Microascales > Ceratocystidaceae > Thielaviopsis > Thielaviopsis cerberus. Next base: position 2,834 of record JACYXV010000028.1, on the reverse strand, counting down.
CTAATTAGGCTTCTTGATTGTACGCAGCCAAGCCGGTTTTTTCCTATAAAAACTCCAAGCTATGATGCTCGTTTGCCTGTTATCTGAGTGGTCGGTACGGCTCAGTGGCAGACGTATGATGGGCACGAAAGAAAACCAAGCCTGCATTCATGGCTTCTCTTATTTCATGACACTCTCTGCCCGCTTTGCAGCATCACATGTGTAGTGGTGAACAGCCACATGCCTCAAACTCGGAGAACATATACTGAAAGCTACATTGGCGCCCAGATATACAAATGCTGTGAGAGTACAGCTATACCTGCATACCACCCAGTCTATCAGACACTATTAGATAAGGGCCAGTAAAAGCAAGCATAGGAATCCCAAGTTGTTCTCCACTGCTAAACGACTGGCTTCCCCATACTCGCCGCAATCACAAGCCCAAATCCCAATCCAAACACAGGCTTCTTCTCAGCAGCCATGCTCGCTGTCTTCCTGTTGTCTCTCTGCATCAATATGTCGTCGTCCCTGTCTGTGCATTATCCCTATCCCTCCCTATTCTACCGAATTATTCCTCTTGTGCGCCTGTGAGATCGCGTGGGTGTTCCTCTTTTGGTAAAGTTCCTTGTTGGTTATTGCGACCCGCCTGCGGCCTTTTTTCTCTTCCTTTCCTTGCCCAAGACCAAGTACATGTACGAAAGTAAGGGATAAAATAAAGATACTCAAGAATTTTGCTTTTCTTATCTTGGTCTTTGTCACATGCTGTTCTCCCTAAAACTGCTCTTAGCTTTTGATTCACGTATGCGCCTCGCTCGGCCCCAAACTTTTTGTCATGCTTTGACCGCTGGGCTAAGATGTCCAATGTCTCCTCTTCTGTTGCATTTGCCTGGCATAGACCAAAAGTCGAGCCAGCTTAATCGCTGGTTGCATTTGTTGTCGATCGTACAACCCCGCTGCTGTCAGTCACAATTCTTCGTCGTTTGTCATTCATCGATGTATGAGGTTTTTTTTCCTCGTTGCCTCACAAATCGCCCTGTCTAGCCAACAGCGGCAAATTCGTCGTTACACATTTTGATTTCAAGACATGTTAAAACACATAACCCTAACGTCTATCCCGAATAACCCTCTTCTTTCCTCCGACGACGTCCAACGTTAATCCCGAACCTCATAATTCATTGTTGGGTGCCATAAATTGCAACGTACGCTTATGCTAGTTTACTCTCTAGGGCGTTTGTAGTTACACTTTCAATCTTGCCCGTATATGCGTGGCTTGTTTTTATTTTTATTTTTTTCTTTTTTGCTATCATACAAATCTAACCTTGAGATAGAGTACGTTAGTGTAACTCACTACCGAAAATAAATAATTACTGGTTGCCACCAACCCCATAAAAACTGTCTTAGGGTACACACATAATCAGGGTTACGTCATACCCCAGTTGACAATCATTAGCAGCAGCTCGTTCCCATTTATTTAACCTCAATGGACCCGACTTATTCCGTGGCCACATTCTAGAAGCGCCGGTGTCGTGCTCAAGTTTCCTCGAATCGTTGGTTCCGTTCTGTTTGCCACAGTCTGACGCATCGGCAAAGACCAGGAGGCGAATGCCAACAGCAGCATTTCGACGTGGTTCTAGACAGGGTATAAGGCGGCTGCAGAAGTTTTGCAGAAAAAAGTGTGCTGTATTCGTTTAGAGTAGGAAAAAATAAGACAGACCTCATAGCCAATATGCTACTCCTACCCGCTAGATGCGTGCCAGCTGGAGGGCACGGCCGGGCGGAGGTGGTCTACTACCACAGGTTGGAGAAACATCTTGGCCAGCCAGACAGCTGTTATGTCTACATGATATTCCGAGTCAGACAGCAAGCGACCTGCGGGTTAAAGATGCAAACATGAGCCCAACGCACTCATCTGGTGTCCGGGCCGTTGTATGGCAATTGGTTTCTCCCAGATCTGTGGCATCAACAAGGAAGAATGGCACACAAGGCATGGACTGAAGAGGCTCGGATCGAGGGCCTAGAGTAGCGCTGCATAAACGAAGCTGACTTCAACCGTCGTACATACAGACCAGAGCGTCTTTCAAATAGATGCATGTACAGTATATGTGTATGCGGGGACATCAGATCAGCTGGCTTATTCATCCATAGCCAGCTATAGAAAATGAGAGACAGGGCGGAAGCATGCTTGAGTTGTTCAAGAAATAGACTAGCCAATATTAGTTAGTCTCGGGTTTGTTGGTTTTGTGAAGAAACAGACGAGGCTCTGTGAGGACGGCAGGAGTTTTGTTTTAGCGTTTAGCTCAGGAGAATAGGAGAGCTTTAAAATAGAACAAAGGCAGGATTGGAAGTCCCCCATTGGCCATGTGAATTGGACGGGTCCAGGGCAGGCATTTGCTGGCGGTGCAGTACAGCCAGCAAGTTGAGTTTATTGGGCCAGGTTCTAGATTAGAAAAACACAGTGTAAGCCATTGTATCATTTGTGACCAAGAGAACAACAGGGCAACGACAACTGAAAACAAGCCCGACCTCGCAGCTACAGGGCCCAACCAAGCCTTATTCTGTCGCCTGGCCTAGTCTGGGGTAAAGCCAAACCACAAGCTTGCCGAAATCTGACGTCAACCGCGTGAGCTGTCGGTCCGCCGATCCACAGAAAGTACCATGATTGTAATCAACCACACATGTTGTTGTGCGGAGAGTCAACACCCCTTTGTTTCTCCGACACGATTGAAGCCTGATTGTCCTCAAGTGCTGCAATAGGACATTGAGAGGCTCTTTTGGCGTACTGCAAATAATTGACTGGTTGACAATGATTCCCGGTGCTCCGACTGAACCGAGCCACGAAAAGCCTGTGGAACTGG
>JACYXV010000027.1:16151-28837 GCA_016859225.1 Thielaviopsis cerberus | reverse complement strand
CCCCCCCAGTCAGTCTCTGTTGTAGTTTGGATTCCAGCGCTGCTATTTCAGCTGTAATCACCGCAAAGGATTAGCGGAAATGCAGCTAATTCGCTGTGGCTTCGGCTCTACTCCGGCCAGAGTAAGTGACTAGTTTGGTGCAGTCTGGTCCGGCTGTGGTGTTGGCGATGCCAGGCCCTTTTCGATTTCATAGCACATGCCGTTCTATAAACCCACTGAGCCTAAGCCTCTATTGAGAACTCCAGTGCCTTTGCTATGGTGGTGCAGTTCTACTCGCCTTGTTCTTGGTGCAATTCTCTCCGCCTGGTTCTTGGTGCGTGGTTCTTACCCCCAGTCCGTTGTTGGTGGTCTCGTGATGCCGTAATGCACAAGCCCTGGTAAGAAATGTAGGTACTGCGCAACCCAGTACACGCCCTTGGCTAATAGTGTGGCCCGTTTCTTTGTCTCGCACTCACTTCCAAGCTCGAAACACTGTGATCTACAAGATATACAGAGCTCAATTGGCCAGTGTCTTCATCCCAATTTCTCTCTTACCTCGATTGCCCCTCGCTCCAAGTCGGGACTGTTGTCTGAATAAACACACACAACCCCATACTTGTCGACTTAAACACGGCAAGGGGCCCTGGCTTATTTCGGCCTCACTTTTCCTACACCCCGGCCTCTACCTTTACCCCAACTTCTCGACCCTTTCCCTCTCTTTTCTTTTTTTTTCGATTGTGTTGTCTCGTTGTGGTTGGCTGTAAAGGCTTCTGTCTGTCTAACGCAGCCAGGGCATGCAGTTATACAAAGGGTTTTATTATTCGCACAAGACTCGATAAATGCAACCCAGCCCAGCCCAAGCCCGAGTCGTATATGCCTGGTCCACAGCTATAGTTGTACCTCAAGTACTCAGCCGACTCGTAGCGTACGCGGAAGGAGACTCTCCGCGCCGTCCTTTGCGTTTCTTCCACGCTGCTTGCCCTGTTCTCAAGAACCCGTCCGAGAAACTCATCCGAGGGACAAGTGAGGCCATGCCGCTGCCCGCTGTAGTCCAGCCCAAACCCCCAAAAGTCACCTGTACAACGGGCCGGTCTACGCTTCTGGGTGAGCCCGCCAATGGGAGGGGTCTAGACATAAAAAGAAAGAGACAAGAAATGGAAAAATAGAAGTAGAAAGAATAGAAAAGGCCCTCCGTCGCTTGCTTCAACATTGGGCCTATGTGCAGTGTCTCATTGCAGCTTGCATGCATACAGACAGCCATCTTTCCCTTCTCCTCTTGTTTTTCTTATTCATCACCTTTCTGTTACACTTTTCTGCCGCTTCCCCTCTATTTTTCCCCGCCACTAAAAAAAAAAATAATAATAACAATAATCATAAAAAAACATGAGCCTCTTGTTTTTCTTCCCTCTCCTCCCCCTTTTGACTAGCAACCCAACATCGTGGACCCTTAGGGTTACCGATATCCACTGTAAATGTCACCCCGCACAGTTACATCGCAGCTGCCCAAAGTGCGTGCCCATTTAGTCTCAAGCTTCAACAGCAACTACACTCACATTCGTGCTGGCTCTCATTCTCATCCTCTAAACATTACATAGAGATGGAGTTACACTTTCCCGGCCACAGGCCCCCGCCCGCACATCACATCTCCCTCTAACTCACTTCACCCACACCATCCTCCCTCGTCAAGGCCTAATACACCATTGCATCTCGCCTCGCTTGGTCCCGTCTTGGGCCACTCGCGTCGGCCGTGACCATGACTTCATCCTGACTAATACACAAAGCCATGCCATACCATGCATAAGCCTCTCTGCAGTCTTGGCCCATCACCACTCCACTGCGGCTTTGTTGCTTGCCAAATTCCTTCCGTCTATTCAGGTCCTAAGGTCCATGTCACGGTTATCAAAGCATGCATACTGTTATGGGACAAGAAGGTTGTAGAACAACGCTGAAAAGCAAACTTTTTAAATCACAACCTAATCGCAGAGAAAAACAAGTGTAAACCGCTAACAAAACAAGAAAAAAAAAAGCAAAAGAAACAAAGTCCAAATCCAGGCAAACAAAAACAAAACACTAAATAACACACTGTAGCAGAAATGCATAACAAAACAAGACCAAAACCTAATAAAAACAAAACACTGACCAAGCTAAAAACACAAAAACAAAGAAATAACAGCCATATCAAACCAGGCAAGGAATTTTACTGTGGTCCTCGGCCACAATTGAGACGAGAAAAAAAAAGATCAACAAAAAGGAGCACCGAAAGATGTGCCACCGTGTATATGTGTGGTGGCAGCATCATCAAACATACTCAGCAAGAAAAAGCCCAAAACAGATAAATGTAAAAGAGAATAAGAAAAGGTCATCGTACACTCTAGATAGAGAGAGGTCAAGTCAGGCGATGCTGGATCCACCAATCATCAACCATGTTCAAGAAACAAAAGGCATGCGGCCCAGCTGTCCGCATGGGCATGAGTAAAAGGGGATTTGGTAAAAAGCAAACCTCGCAAATTAAGTCGTAGAATAAGGTGAAAAAGAGAGAAATATGTGGACAGAAATACACCCCCTCCCGTTACTCGAAGTGAGAAAGGAAAAAAAGGGAGGGTCAGATAGAAACACGCCATGACAAAACAGATCGGCAGCAAGAGAGCAAAAACGATCAAGTGATGTGGCAGTGGCCCGCACCCCCCTAGACTGATACTAGGATCTTGTTGCAGGCCAGTTTGCCTAAGCTTCCACCCCTCTTCTGCCTCAAAGAGCAGAAAAGTCAAGAGGAAACAAAACAAAACAAAAACACCATTGCCAAAAGACAAGCTGCGGATAGATGGGCCAACAAAGGCTTCTACCCCAAAAAAGAGAAACAAAGAGAAAAGAAAAAGACGCCAGTTTGGCTTAACCGGTAATGGCTGTCGCCCGCTTCTCAAAGGAAATATCGTGCATGCCACTGGTTGTGTTGTAGTCCAGACCCTTGAGAGGAATTCCAGTGGAGATCACAGTCGTCGGAGACACGGTCGGGCTCGTTGATGCAGACGTAATGGTAGGGGTTGAGCCGTTGCTCGAAATAGGCGTCGACGGAGTAACAGTGCCGTCAGATGGCACAAAGCCATTCGACACTGAATGCTGCTGCTGCTGCTGCAGAGTCTGAGCCTGAGCCTGAGGCTTGCCTTGCACTTGGCCGCGGTTAGGCGGGAAGCCAAATACCGCCTGCTGGCACCGCAGAGCTACCTGCTGCACGGGGTCAATTTGGTGTCTTTGAGGGGGGCCTGCATGCTGTGGCTTACTGTAGCCATACGAAGAGGCCGAAGTAGAAGCAACGGAGGTGCTGTACCCATGCGAACCAGGCTGAGAGCCAGACGGGAACTGCCCAGAGCGAGGAGCTGCTGCAGCATATGAGCCGTGGTACGGCTTAGCATCGTTTGTGGTAGGCTTCAAACCAATCTGTAAAAAGAAAAAAAAAAAAAAACAATTAGCACAAAGCTCAGTTAGTCAGAGACATATCCAACTTACAAAGCAGTATCTGTTAACAATCTCCTCATGGGACAGCTTTTCGTACGACGACATCCCAGACATTGGCCGAGGGGAACCACTGTTTGTGCCAGACACACCAGGAATACCCCGCCCAAAAGCCGCAGGCATTTCTGCCCTGGTGGCTTGCTTTCTGACTGTGGCTTTCACCTTGGTCTTGTTGGGGTTGGGCTCCATTCTGGCCGCAGACAACGAGGCACCAAAGTCGTAGCGGTTGGAAAAGGCCATACTGTTGGTCGGAGCATTGTTCTGCATGTCAGGAGACGTGTTACGCTTCGGCTTGAGACGCAGAGCAATGGGCTCGTCATCGAGCAGGCACTTGAGGGCGTTTGATTTAGGAGGGGACGAAGAACCCGAGGTGTTGGCAGCAGGCTTGGGGGCGTTCTTGCCCTCAGCAGCCACACCATCAATACCAAGCCCAGCCGGCATCGACTTAGAGCGGGTGTGCGACTTGGGAGGGGTGGACTGAGCAGTGGGCGCTCCAGGGAGGTTGGCAGATCTGCGCGAGCTGCGGGGTAAGCCATTGGGGGCTTGAGGCTGCTGCTGCGGCTGCTGCTGCTGCGGCTGCTGAGTCTGAACAGACTTGACCTTGCTACCCTGGGAGCCGCCCTTACCGTTCTGCTTTTGGTACTTCTTGTGGAAACCAACCTGGAAGTTCAAGTTGGTGTTGTTGTCCCAGTAGTCGGTCCCGTCGACGTTGTAGCGCATGCAAAAGAACATGGTCTTGTTCTGGAGGTCGGCCGTGTCAGAGAGGCGAATGGCAAAGGTGAAGCGGTCAGTGCCGTTGTGGTACAGTCTGGGCTCGATAGGCGCAGAGTAGTCGGCCACGACCTCGGACGTGGTCTTCCAGTAATCAAAGGTAAACCGGCACACCACTAGCTTCTGAAACGCCATGTTGGCAACCGCCACCGAACCGACAAGCGACTTTTGGTCGCTCGACAGCCACACCTTTTCCAGGCAGATAGGCTGAGCTTTGCGGTAGGCAGACAGGGCGGGGAAGTTGGAGGTGGACATTTCCCAAGTAAATGGAGTCTCCACAGACGGCTTATGATCGTACCAAGGGTACTCAGTCTCACTGTCATATGTCTCAACAGGAGACGAGCCAGCGCTCACTGCCGCAGGGCGGTCAACCTTCATGAACAGACGCACACGCTCAAGCTGAGAGTCAAAGTGCACAGCCTTGGACATGGTGGGCGTGCCAGGGGCACTGTTGGCACGTCTCGATCTTGAAGAGGCCCGCAGAGCTGGTCTGACCAGCTCACCAGACTTCTTCCGCACCATCTTGGGCTTGTACTTTTCAGTATCAGTCTCCTCGTCTGTGCAGTCAATTGCAGAATCAGACGTGCGGGGGATAGAGCTGGTTGACTCTGGTACAGTGGACGATCTGTGAGCGAGCACGAAGCTAGGGCTTTCGGGCTTGTTGTGAGAGTTGGCGGCGATAATGTCGGGCGAGACCTCCATGGTAGTCGGTCGGATCGAGTTCTTAAGCGTCTTCAGACTCTGGCGGTCGCGTCCGCGGATTTCGAGGCCATCCTCATCACTGTCAGATGCGGATTCAGGCGGTGATAGAACAGCTCCTGAGGGAATGGTGCGGCCGGATACAATGGGTGACGGAGACTGGTGAATGCTGAGAGAAGATGGAATAGAAAGAGTCATGGGCCCCAACAGCGGCGCTGGAGGGGCAGTCATGGTCATAGTTGCGGTGGCCATTGCTGATGATGGTGATGGTGATGATGACGATGACAATTGCTGGTTGTGGTGGATGAGGTTGAGGTTATCGGTTATCAAAGACAAAGAGATTGATGAAGAAGATGTAGACGGCACAGAAGCATTGCTGTCCTTGGGCTTGAAGGTAGAAGAAGAAGAAGAAGAAGAAGAAGAAGGAAGAGGAGACTCTTGAGTAGAAGAAGTAGAAGAGGTAGGTTGCGCCGGGGCTGAAGGGGATCTTCTATGCTTTCTTAAATAAGAGGCAGAGCGGGGCAGAGCGGGCGAAGAAGAGCTATAAGAAGAGCGCCGGCTAGCCGCAGGGGATGAAGCAGGCGAATGAGAGGGTGGAGTGTAAGGCATCGTGACGTGACTATATGTACGTAACAAGACGGAACAAGGCCTTGGACCACGGTCAACGAAAGGAAATGATGTAACAGAGAAGAAAAGAAGGCCTCGACGGCAAAGGAGTGAAGTTTTTCAAAGTAAGACGGGAGTGTAAATTGAAAGATGAATTCGGAAAGCTGCAATCGCGGAGGAAGTGAGGGGAGATGCAGCAGAGTAGAGTAAAATGCAGCGAATTAACAGGGGAGGTTGAGAGAATAGGAAAGCGTAGGCGGCGGCGGCGGCGGCGGAGGGAGAAAAACAGAGTTAATGACAAAAAGAGACAAGACAACTTTGAGTGGAATGCGGCTGCGGCTGCAATTTTCTCAATTATATGGGTTGCTTGGTGCGCAAAGATGGGGCCCGATCGTCGTTTTTTTTGGGGGGTGGGAGTCGATACGGAGCGGTGGGCGTGTGTTTCGTCGTTGGCCGTATTTAATTTGAATGAATTAATCGACTGTTGGATTTTATCAATGTCGACACGACGAAAAAGCTGGAGGATGATTGATTACTGCGATGCTGCTGCAACTGGTCAGACTTGGACTTGGTTCACAATGGAGACTGGCCGCAGCCGAAGAGTAAGGTGACGTGTTGTGGGCTCGGTTGAGAAATGTGGAATATGATAGATGTAGGGCAGCCGGGCGTGAGTGAAGAGATGAACGAATGGAAGTTTTGTCAAAAAGAGAGTGAAGCGGACAGTACTGTAAGACGGAGCGGAGCAGAGCAGGCCAGGCCAGGCCCAGGCCCAGGCCAAAAAGTTGAGACAAGACTCCAGTGCCCAAAGCCAAACACCACCACGGCGAGACGACAACGTAATTGCAGCAACCGAGATGCAGTGAGCGGCAAATAGGATGTAGTGGAGAAGCCGGGTCGTAATGTGATTTGACGATGCTGATGAACCGGAGATGATGGAGATGACCGAAGTGACGATGATGGAATAGAAAGATGGGCAAAGATAGAGGATGTGGCGATGTAGGAAAAACTTTTCGAGGTTGTTTCCTTTTTTAAATATGCATGGGGAAAAGAAATACTTACAGAGTGGGAAAGAAGAAGGCGCCTTCTTTCTATGTTTGTCGCTTCTCGTTTTGGTTGGTTGTTGGGCAGGTGCAAATGCAAAGTGCAGGTGCGGTCCAGCTGCTGCAGGCAAGGAAGAGCCAAGCAGAAGGGAAAGAGCAAGGCAGGGCAAGGGCAGGGCAGGTGCACAACGCAAATCGGGCAGTTTCCGTTGATGAGAATCAGGCCGCGGTGCTTCCAAGGAAGGAGGTTGAAGAGGGAGGATGAGGACAAGGCCGTTCGGTTCGATTCGTTTAATTATTTGGCGGTTTGCGTCGAAGTTGATTGTTGCTGGGTGGATAGCGGCAACGACGAAGGAAAGAAAAGAAAGACCTGGGCAATATTCCAGCAAACCAGGCTCTGTACCCGACACTGCAGGCAAAGGAAGAAGAAAAAAGCAAGATTAGAAAATAAAGGTATGGGGGGGAAAGAAAGAAACGAGGAAGAGGAAAGTGCAGGCAAGATGGGTGAATGGCGGGCTGTCGTGGTTTTATTCAGGAAAGCGCACATACAACCGAGTCTCGACTTTACTCCCCACACTCGGGCAATCCAGCAAGGAAGGAAGCAACAAAACGGACGAAGACGCCAAGAGAAAGCCAATGACCAAAGCAGAAAGGGCTAAGATTTTGGTGTTTTAGCTCTGTATTTTGGGTTTTTCAGTCCTTTTTTAGTGATTTACTCGGTCTTTTTCCCGTCTTCTTTGTGTCTGAGTCTTTTCCTATTTTTGTTCAGTCTTTTCCGCTTTTTCTTAGTCCAATCAAAAGATCCTGCTGATTAAATGAAGAACAAGTGATAGATATAATGCGTGGAAAGCGACAAACAGACGGAAGCGGGGAGGCACGCAGGCAGGTCGTTCGGTTGAGCTTTCGAGGGAGACAAACAAAGTCGATGGTTGAAGGTGAAGACGAGCAAAAAGAAAGAAGGCAAATGGGGGAAACACGAGACACCGGAACAGAGCAATCAATCAAACAGCAAAAATCAGAGCACAGCAAGCACAATCCAAAGGGCGGTCGACAAAAACAGGGACACAATACAACAAGAGAGTAAAGGAACAAGGGCAGAAAAAGAGACGAAACAGATTCAGAGGAAGCAGCGTAGCACGGAGACAGGCGGCGTACGGATGCGACTCGATATATCATGGGCAAGAAAGAATGCAACAAGCATGCTCAGATAGAGATTCCAAAGCGTTGTGTTGGCTTGGCTTTCAACAAAGAGTGCGGGCTTCAGGTATTGAAAAGTCCGCTGATGGCGAGACAAGAAAAACTAATTAATTCGCATAGGCACCAAGAGGAAAAAGAAAAGAAAGATTAATCCGGGAAAAAGACGCACAATCTCAGCTACGCCCTTATATCCGCGCTCTCAACAACCTGGAATTCACCACTGTACACTAAACATATTCCACCTCAAGTTCAAAAGGCGTTTCTTACTCTTATGCTGTTCCAGCGACTACGCGAATCTTCTGGGCGAAGCGCTGAAGAGGCAAAACCAAAGAGCCAATGTAATACGGTTACATGTACTCTTTGCCGCCTGTACAGTAGAGGCCAGTCCGGCCGGTTCTGCTGCGTAAATAGAAATGCTGCAACGACACAGTAACACCACTGGCTGACGGTATTTTTGTCTTCTTTTTTTATTTTTTATCCTTGAGTTTCATGGAGATTCCGCCGGGTATGCACCAAAGGTTTATCAGTTGCAAAAGGGCAAATACAGGAGGCCAACAGCACTTGGCTGACGGTTAGGGGGGGGCAAAACGATGGCTTTTTTTTTTCCTTTGGCTGCCAGAACGATAGTGTGTGCTCTGCCAAAGCCCGGGTATTACTTTGTTGCGCCGTCACTGAATTGTAGTGGAATATTCAACTCTGAGCTAGAGACCACTGCTGGCACTGGCTGATATCATTATCAGTAGACTCTGATTCTTTTTGTCAGATCCATGTGAATACTCGCACTCGCTCAACGGTCCGCACAGTCCTGGTGGCCAGTGTGCCACTTGCAGTAGCCAAGAGCCGGTTCTCAATCTCTTTTCTGTGTTCCTCTCTCCCATCTCTTGCTTTTGGGCCTTGTATCGCTGACCCCAGATCCAGTAGCCCAAAGCCTGTTTCGTTTGTTCCTCTACAAGGACCAGGTCTTGTCTGTGTATTTGATAAATTCGTGGTATTTATTGTTGGTAAGACAAGAGAAGATCAGGAAAAAGAAAAAAAGAAGAAAAAAAAAAAAAGAAGAAAAATTAGAGGAAAATATAGTTCAAAGGCAAAGCAAAAGTACACCGAGAAGACAGCGCTTTTGGCTATTTAATTAACTATTTTATCAACGTCGCCCATAGAAGAACAGGCTGTCTGATAAATAAGGAAATATGTGTAGACTCTGAACCTTTGCTTGAAGCTCAAAACCCACCATCTTACTCACCATCTCCTGTTCAGTCCCAATGCAAAACACTCAGTTCTGATATCCGGGGGTGAAGCCATAGTAAAGTATAATGCAACCGCACTACGCCGTTGACTCCAGCGGACAGCATTCTTCGTGATGGGGGGCGTGTACATTCTGGTGCTGGGAATATCCAATAGACAAATCAGAGACAGACAACAGGCAGACAGATGGGCTCACAAAGTATGAGCGTCTGCATGTATTGTACACGTACCCATAGATATTCTCTCCACCTTGGCTTCTCTATATCCAACACGCGATGTGTGCTTGTTCACATGTACCTACCGTACGTACATAGTATGTACATGTGCGTGCATGCAAGCTCAACGGGTCGAGATGTCCCACATCATGTCTCCTGCACAGACAGTGAGTATCCCCATACTCAGGATGTATTTCCATGTATGCACATGTACACATTGCGTCGCTGACATAGATTACTTGTCTGATGTGTCTAATGTACAACATAACTGCCTCTTAGTTCTCACTCACTGCTCACTCTCGCAACCCAAGGACCCCCCGGTGCTTTGAGTGTTTTCTTATGTTTGATTGGGGTTTTCTTTTTTTCCTTTCTTTAATCTTGTCTTCTTCTGGCTTTCTTTCTTTTATCTTTCTCTCTTTTGTCTTCCTTTTTTCTTCTACACTCCCTCCAAATACGGGACAGACAAACTCCAAACAGAAAAATCCCACCCGAACTCACAAACACCATGATATGCGCCCGCCAAGGCCAAATCTAGAACCCGTCCTTTCTGCTCTTTTGCTCTTTGGCGACCTAGACAGAGGGCTGTAGCCTCCCAGCAACAAACCTTTCTTTCATCTTCCCCTATTTGTTCAAAAAGCCATGTAGTTGTGCGCTAGCAACCGCTTTTGGGGGCCTCTGTATTTTTAGTGCCTCAGTCTAAGCTCGAGCTAGCCCTATCTAGGTCCTCTTATAAAATGTCTCAACTCTCAGCCCACCAAGTGCATAAGCCCGTTGCCAACAACAAAGCCTTCCTTGGTGCCAGTGTGCAGTGTTTAGTGGCAAGACTAACTTTTCCTTGCTAAAGTCCGCCACCCCGGCGCGGAGACGGGGCTTCAACACCAGACAGTCTCTGGATGGTTCAGGGACCTCTCTTGGTATACCTCGAAGCAAGCTAGCACACGTCCCTTCTCCAATATGACCCATTCCGTCAAATTAGCATGCATCTATGTGAAAAGGGCGGCGCTGGACAAGCACTGTTGGCTCGCTTCTCCATTGGCTAGGGCTTGCGGGGGGACTGTTGGCCGGACAAAGATTCGCAGTGGGCCTATTTTGCATATGTTTATTACATTCTAGTCAAGAGACCACATATTCAACATGGGATGGGTCTATAAAATAGTCGGACGCGGGGAAGAACAAATAAAGGAGGGAAAACGAGGACCTTGGGGGTTGACAAGGAGAGAAGCGCAGTCTGGGGTAGACGGAGAAGAATGGGACTATAGTCTGCTTCAAACAGGCCACTAAGAGGTTTTAATTCGGGGAGTGGCAGCGTAAGATGGGTGATTCGCGCCGTTCCTGTGATTGTCCCTGAAGGGGGCGGCGTATCGGCTCGGTTTATTTGGCGTATGATCATGTCCATACATTGGTTGGAGATGCGTGGCATGGCCTCCAACAGAAACATAAACAGATCGACAGCAAAAAGAAGCTCGAGACTATTCTCTTCTGCAGACGCGGTAGTCGAAGCGCAACCCCCGCGTATGATTTGCCTCTGTTTTGTTCTCATATTCTTTGGGCACCCAGACACCCATACTGTGCCACATAACAAAGCCCTGTCTAGTTTCGTAGCATGATTCCGTCTCACAACGAGTCATGGATGATGTTCTCGTTTTGTTTTTCAGGCCAAGTATACTTGTGTGACGCCGCTCTATCAGTTTCAAGCTCCAGCACAAGAGCTTGATAGGAGTGGAAAAAGGAAAAGGGAAAAAGAAAATCCTTGAATTGACGTTCGTATTAGCATGTGGGTGCGTGAATCTACAGAAACATCACATCACAGCAACCTCATTATTGGGTTTTGCTGCAGATGCATCTACAAGTGTCTTGCATCGGTGACAGGGTACTGTCTAACAAAGTTTCACTTAGAACGGAACTGTAGGGTTACTTACACGAGTAGGGTTAACACCAGACCAACCCCACGGCCTTTTGTATTCAGGAGCATTTTAGTGGTCTTGTTATCTCAAGCAAAGATTAAATTGAAGTGGCAAAAACTCCAGCTGAGTTTATCGGCCAGCCGAAGCTCGTGATGGATTGATTTGAATTGGCCGCTCGAAACTCAGAGGTTGATTTAAGCCGGTCACTCGAGCCTCATGGTTTGATTTAAACCGGCTAGCTAGAGCTCATGGAAGGCTGATTTGCACACAAAGTGAGGTGATTTGAACGACCAAGATTCCGAGGCCAATCTACAAAATCCCTTGCAGTGCATGCGACTGGTCGTTTCTGATGTTGACTTTTGCCCTGTATCCTGCTATTTTTACCCATCGGGCTACAGGTTTTGCGTCCATTCTTTCATCACTGGAAACGGCAAAACTCGACACGACCGGGTCTCAGCCGGCCTGTTTTTGTGCCAGCAAGAAACGGGCGCCGTCTCTGGCAATTGATCTGATCTTCTGCCCAATGTCTTATCTGGACATCTTTGTCTTGGGAATAAGGGCGCACCAGCGCCCATGGCGTTGCTTACTTGCTTGTTTGCACAGTACAACACAGGCACAGCACAGCACCATCAAAAAGGCCAAAAAAAAAAAAACAAAAAAACATCAGCATCAGCTTCGATTCCGCCCCTTCCGCTTGCATTCTATGCATCCTTCATTGCTCTCAATATTCTCCGCCCATAGGCGAGTTCTATAGAGTGTTTGAAGCTGGGTCGTCCATTGGCTGATGTGTCGGCCCCATAGTGGCTCCCACCGACCTGCTGATCCTCTGTATGCTTCTTCAACTGCGGCGTCCTGATAACGCAGGACCACTCATTTCAGCCGATAACGACAGCAGTCCATGCAAGCGTGGCGTTATCATGCGCACAAGGTGTTGCCATGTGCACACAAATGCCGTGATATGCCACGATTTAGGGTTAGCCTGAGCCATGTTCTGCCAGCACTCAGATCTCTAAAGTGGCCGTGTGATCAAGTATCAAACAAAGTGCATAAGACGAATACCGTGCTAGTGCCCCCCATCGTAATCAGAATTAAGTGGGAGGAGGAGCAGGAGGAGGGGAGAAAAGCTTCTGGTTGAATGCAGAGCCTTGAGCCCAATAGGCCTGAGCTTTCAGCTTGTAGGCGCACTGCTCGACTTGGCTTAGCTTGCATTCCCTTGTTTTGCTTGGAATTACCCTTTTGACTGGGTGGCACTATTTTCACATACTTTTTTTTTCTCTTCCTTTGGGGTTCCCTTTCTTCTGTGTCTGCGCCGCCTCGCTTGCCCTGAATTTTCTGGGGTAAATCATTCCTGCCAGGCCGTTCACCTCTTCTTCGTCTGCGTCTGCGGCGCAGGAAATCTGAATATCGTGACTGTAACACCACTCAGGAATCACAGCCTTTGCCTAAAGCGGACTCTGGGGCACAGAGACAAAGAGCAGTCACAATTCAAAAGAGACAGAGAGCAGCCACAAGCGAAAAAAAAA
>JACYXV010000027.1:0-14669 GCA_016859225.1 Thielaviopsis cerberus | reverse complement strand
ATTAGGTCAAAGGCTCCCTTTAAAGACAGACCATACCGTAAAGGAAGGGAAAAAACGACAACCCGAGCTCCAGGCTGATATATTGACTGGCGTGCAGCCGGACGATATTCGCTTGGCCTTCGCTTCGTTGGACGGGGAGGCGAGGTTTGACGCATTGAGTAGGAAACTGGTGCAAAGGCATGCGAGGAGATTAGCCTGTTGAGTCGAGAGGCTTTTGTCGGTTCTTTGTTGGGCTTGTCCGGCGGGCAAACGGTGAGCGTTACTGTGCCGGACCGTGAGATATTGGCGTCTGGAGACTTGAAAAGAGTATGTCAATTTTCTTGTTTTTTTTTTTTTTAGTTGTGCGGTGCGCAAATGGTAAGAGGCTATAGACCCACTTCTAAAACCCCCTGTCTCTCCACATTTTCCTCACAAAAATCCTCTATGTCAATGCCCAAGAGACGAGCCCACAAAAAGCCTGCCTAAAAAAGCACCAATCAACTTCCCAGCTCAAGGACCCGCAGAGACCCGCCCCCGGAAAATAGCACCAAAGGTCGTCATGGCTTTATATCGTCGCTCAGTTATCTTGGACGTTTGCTGGGTGACAAGGGTGTCGGTGGCACCAAGATGAAAGTCTGGGGTTTTTATTTTCTGGATTCTTTTTCTTTGAATTTTTCTATAATATTTTCGATTTTTTTTTCCCATTTTTCTCGCTCTTATCGCTGGGACGAACAAAACATGGTTCTGTCTGGAGACTCAACGGCAATTGGCCCATAATAAAGATCGCCATACTGGTAAAGTTGTGCCTCCTTGGATCCTATAGTGGTAGCATCGCTAACAGCAGTTTGCTGCCTTTGTCACTTAGTGTTATTACAGGGCTTGGCGTTTGCTGGCCACCCAGAAACATATGCCATCCATGGCACAGCGCTGCTATTTGTCTTGCGCGGAGCGCTAAACTTTAATGTTATTAGAGGGTTGGAGCCGGCGCTAGGCCCGTGTTGCAGTGGCCTGGGCCAAGTCAGTCTCAGGCCTAAATCAGCGACTCTGGCCTGGCTCGGTACTCAAACATGACATGGCGTTGTGGTGCACTGCATAAAGACGGACAAGAACCGCTGGCCGTCGTACCAGTTATGAGCTGATTGTGCTCCAAGGCATAGAGGGACAATGAACTGATACTGTGGGCGACGCAGTTCAAAGGGTTGTCTTGATAATGCAAAAGATGTGAGTTACGGGTGTCTCGACAACGCAATAAACGTGAGTCGATGGGAATAGGATGGGCCATTGGTAACCGGAATATTGGATTGGCACCTCTTACAGTTGCATGAAGCTCTTGGCTAACACCCCAGCTCTTAGCCGCCTATTTCGTTAAAAGGCTTTGACATGCTGGATAGCACCTAATATAAAGAAAGGTCTTTGTATATTTTCCATGCAGAAAGCGTTCAGCCCGGGCCGAGAAAACATTGCCAGTTTCCTTGTCGAGCTTAGTGTTGACGAATACAAGTCCCCGTCGCAACGGTGCAACTCAGCCTCACGTATTGCTAGACCTGCATCGGTGGCGCTTCTCGGGTGCACCGTCGGCCAGCATACTGTCCAAACACATATAGGCTCCAGTATGAAGCTGCTTACAGGCGACTTACCAAACCTAGGCTCATATTTCCTGCCCTCATATCACTAGGTATGGCGAGCAACAAGAAACCCCCTTACGCAAGCTAATACCTGCAGAATGGCATCTTCAGCTTCCTCTTGTCTCTTGGGATTTGTGCTGTGTCAAGTCCGCCACCCTCATCCATGCCTGCTGTTCCCTCGATAATGTCTTTATGCATAACAAAAAAAAAAAAGGTCAGGACGCAACTTCATAGCTCACTGGGCGAAAGGACGGTTATATCTCAACATCGCGGCCCTTTTGCGGCTTCACTATGAAATTACCCCCATCAGATTGCCATGGACAATTAATCACTAGTTTCATACGACATTACTCTTGGCGATTTGCTGTGGGTTGAGATCCCGAGGCCTGGATTGTTCCTCCCAATGAAACATCCTCGGTGCCCGACGCACTGGAAAAAACAGAGACAAATGGCGCCCACATGCACACACACTCCAGCGCTATACCGCTGGTTTCGTAATTCTCACTGCACTGCTTGCTACATGATATGCCACTGAACGGCATGTTGCACTCGCATCACCGCGGAAAGTCAGCCCAAGTTTGGCTGTTGAGCCACCGATGACCAAAAGTCTGGAACAGCGCCACGAAAAAAAGCCCGTCGGCCGTAAACACACAGAGAGACAATAAAGAATCTCACCATCAACACAAAGAGACAAGGCTAAAGAAGCCATGAAATCTCTGCGTCCCACGAAACAACAGCATGCCCGCCCCTGCTCCCCGTTTGAGAGCCTCAACTTCCTTCTGCGCTTCGCTCACCCTGATTTGTGAACCTGAACCTGAACCTGAAAAAAAAAAAAGCCTCGTCCATGATTCCAGCACTTATTTTTGACTTTAGCCGGCAGGCGAGACCGAAATAGGGCCCTGGATAAAGACGAGAAGGGGGCCTCAGCCAAGGAGCGAGAATATCTTTCCTCTTTTAATCCTCTTCTCTTGTTCCTTGCGATATACCGACCAAGGAACCCGGCAGATTTCCAAGTTTGCAGGTAGGCATTGATAACACAAATGGGTGCAATCAAAGTGAAAACTTTTCACTTGAGCCGCAAAATAGAATGTTCCGGCTCCCAACAGCCCAACAGAGGCTTACACGCACAATCTGGGAAATCAGGAAGGTGTTGTCGCCCGCAAATGTTTATGGTGGTATTTTCAAGAGTGACGATGTTTGCCGCGCCCCTGAATCTGGTGTTGAGCCAATGACTCGTAGTCAAGTTGCGATTCCACTTATTTCTTTAGGCTTGTCAACTTGGCTTTCCCCAGATATTGCCTTCTCCTTGTTGTTCCCTTGCACTCACCATAAAGTTAGGCCTCCTTGGGAATCTTGCCTTTATGCAAGCCGACAAAGCGAACAAAAGGGTAACAAGATGCTACTATTAACGCGCTGGGTTCTAGGGTATTAGCTCAGCACCAAGAGGTCGCATACAACCCTCTATCTCCCCCTTACGCTTCAACTTTTGTACCGTGTGTAAAAAGCCAGCGTAATCCTGAGAATTGCTACAGGTCATGCAGTGGGCGTTGAATCCAACCTCGATTTGGTGATCGGCCGATACGATAAGTGTAAGCGGGATGGTTTTTCATGCTTAACCACCACCATCGCTGGGCTTATCGCCGACGCACAAGCCCACTGATAGCTGACTAAATACACTTTGCATTGGCAGCTCATCCATCTTTTGGGGCTTAATCCAACTCGACTCAGCGTGAAAACATGTCCAATACAGCAACTCCACCGTCGTTCAGCAGCCTGATGCAGGGAAAGGGGGCTTTGCTCTCACTTTGCCTCACTTGGCCTTTTGGTGTACACAAAGTTTGGTCCAGGCCGTGTAGGTGCATGGCTTTGGAAGGAATCGAGGTTATTCGTAGAGCATAGTGCAGTAGAGTATAGACAGTATTTGCGCAGCATAGAAGAGTACATTACAGTATAGTATAGTCAGTATAGCACAACACACACATCACAGTCAACATGTGTGGTCAACCTGGTATGGGCATTGTGCCTTTGCTTGACCGTATTGCCAGACCCAGGGATGCCTGTATTATTTGCTGGGGGGCTAGCTAAGCCGCCAGGTTCTCGACAAGGCCTATTTTCTCCCGCTGCTTGACCTCTCAGTACATGCCAAGCCAACGGCGGACTTTTCCTTTTCGACGACAACGGACTTGCTTAGTTTATTCATATCTCTGTTTCCATCATTCAGTCTTATATGACAGCTAATGCAAGCCAAACATGCAATGAAACCATATTACACTATAGTTGATAAGAATGGCGCCTAGTTGGGATTCGCGTCATGCATGAGAGCTGCAGTTGGGCCACAAAACTGAGTCTCATTCATCCTTTGACCGTCTAACAAATTTCACAGACGGTTCTTCTCATCTTCACTATCTCTCTCGTTTTTGACTTCTGGCCAAAACAAACCCTAACCCTAGAAACATCGCCAACGACATTCCATGGGCTGACATGCCAAGCCAGCCTGTGGGCGTCGAGTGGCACCGGTGAAACCAGCTTACTCGTTGAAATTGATTACACGGACAAACACATCCCATGGTGTCCGCACATCATCATCAATAATCTCCATCACGCACATTGTCTGCCGCCCCTTGCTTGTCCTGTTATATTTGCTTGGAGCCTTGTTGTCGGCCACGCTCAGATAGACGAGGATATACGCTAAAACAATGTGATTGTGACTGCCTGCTCGGGTCACTGTCTGACTGCTCGTCTGTCTGTGTGCTGGCTGCAGGCCGGCCAGGGCAGAACAGGGCAGGGCTCTCATCACAGCTGGCCAAATGCCACAGCAGCGCTGTTGTACTCATGCATGCATGTCATATAGTTGCTTCTTCATGTCTCCTGCGACGCGTTCTTGCATACCGCGGTCCTTTCGAGGGAGCGCTTGTGCCTGCCCGTTATGCACTAGGCGTCCATCGCCGTACGCGCCTCCTTGTGCAGCGTTGCTTGTGTCTCGCGTGTTTGCCGGCTAGTCCTGTTGCTATCCTTTGCGTATCTTGGTTTCGCTAACTGCGTGTGCTGCTGGTATGACTGTACTTTTGTGCTTAGAACTGAAGATCCAGCGCAACGCGTTCAACTCCAAAGGACCTTTTGGCTGAGGTGGGTGGCGACGTTTATGACTTCCTGTTCAGGTGTGTGCTTGCGAGCTCGGGCGGTGAGATGGACCGGGAGTAGTTGACTTATGTGCAGGCTACCCGTGCCATATAAAATTGAAGTGATTGCCATTCATCACAGGTGTTTTGGAGCCGGGTTGTCAAAACAATAGAAAGTGATACTAGCCCGGAAGAAGGAAATGTTTCGACGATGCATATCTGCAACCCCAGTGCTATTAACCAACAGCAGAACTGTAAATTAGTTATTTGCAGCGGTAATTTCCTTCTTCTTTAGTCCAGTAAAACTACAAGTAGAAATGAACCGCTTGTGTGAGTAAAGCTGTGCCATCAGAAGGATTATTGTACGACCCATATATCTAGGGTCTACTAGGGTTATTTGCTATCAACGCAGAGTATTTACCATTAGGTAATGAGCAAGATATTCCCAACACACGACAGGCCGAACGAGACTGAGCAAGTTGGATGTCATAGTATTTAAACTGTAGTGGCAAACAAGTGTATTACGAATGAAAATTTCTCCCCTTACACAGAAAGAAGAACCAGCCAGAACCCGACTAGCAAGGTATGGCAGCCTTTACACTGACTGATTGGCTGATGGAGTCTTTCTGCTTGCCCTGAGACAGCCAACCATGAGCCTGGCCAGTTTGCCTCTTTTCTCTTTTTTTTTTTCTTCTTTTCTTTTCTGTAGGGTGTCGCCTTTGGAGGGCAGGCCTTGTCTTGCAGCTTACAGGTGGGTGCAGGTGCAGGCGGCGAAGCGAATGCTAAGAGGCGTTCGAGGCCCATCAATGGCGTCTTTCTTTTGCTGGGGCATTGTTTTCATTGTTTGAATCCAGGGCTTGCGGATGCCGTGGCGATTCCGTATCCCGTATGTTGGATGGGTGGGTGGGCAGCGGTTGGGTGTTGGATGTTGCTTAAAAAAGCGGCTGGCAGTTGAACAAGTTGTAGTGGCCCATAGTTGGTAGGTTACGTTGTACTCTGTAAGATAATAAGCAAGACTTTAAAGATGTATTTGTCCTAAAGCCCAAACTAAAGGCTCAAAAAAAAAAAAACAGCATGTTGTGGGCTGTTACAAAGGTGCCGTGATATGAGCGCGCCCATCACGACAGGTACACTCTGTGCGCCTAGATCTTGGCTGTTATCATGGATGGCCATATCAACCAGCTCTATTTCTATTCTGGCCGTGTCACCCTTCTCTTCTGCCAACCGCCGTTTCCGAGGATTTCTCTTGGTGTTATGCAGCACTAACTCCCAATCGTCAAGCAAGCCAGAGACCTGACTCCAGCCACAACCAGAAATCTCACCGCTCTCTCTTCTCACAAGTGTTACGGCGTGTTCTGTTGCAACTGCCTTTTCGTTCGGTTTGTGTGGCAACCTGGATGTAAGACATGGCAGTAGAAGAGACAAAAAGCCGATATCGCAGGGTGAAGCCAAGGAACTGGCATGGAAACAAGCACACGTTTGTGTAATCTTTTTGGCTCTTCTATGGACTGTGGTAGATGAAGAAGAAGAATAAAAAGAAAATAATACTGGCAAGCTAGATTGCGTGCACATCACGGGCTGGTCGGTTCATGTGTTGAGATTTCAATGCACACTCTTTCCGAGCCGCTGTCGTCTTGCATAAAGGTCAGGCAACAATACCGTACATACATGTGTCTATACAGCAGCATTGCAGCTCCAGATAACAACGTTACCTGCCAGAAGCCAGTAGGCGGACAGACCAAAAGCCACCAACAGACTCCCAGAATGATTAGCGAGACTTTGGAAGCACAAGCGGGCACCCGGCTAGATGAACAAAGTCTCGAGAAGCTGCGAGGTGCAGGCGAACACAGCAGGGCAAGGACAAACAGTTGGTAAAGTTACAGCGTGTTTGACGCATAGCTAGCGGCTAGCTGCACATGCGGCCAGGACTGCAAGATAGAGATACATATGTACAATCACTGACAGCGTATTTTCTTTTTTCTCTTCTCTGTTTCGTTTGTAGCTTTTCGTTGTACGGCTGAAGTAAAAACGAAAACACTGCGCAGGGGAATTAGACAGGTAGGTAAGTACAGGCGACCAAGACACCTCATGATGACAGCAAAAAAGTCGGTGGCGTCTGAGTGGCTTGATGTGCGTGGAGACCACAAGCTGTTAGATAAGCCAGGATTGACTAGGTACTAGACAGCTTATCAGAACCTGCAAAATACAAGGACTCCAAGGCTCTGATGGGCGCGAATTCTGAGTTTTGTTGGTGGTTCTGATGCTGGTGGAGGCAGCGTAGCCTGTATATGCCATTATCCGAGCTATCAACGTCAACTCATGGCTCAACGCATCACTAGAGGCGCTGCCCATAATCTATTTGTATTTGTTCTTTCTTTTATTGTGCACGGCTCAGAAATATTTGCCTAGATAGGAAACTAAGAGCAAGCAGTCTTTTTGCCTGTTTAGGATAGCTTCGAGCAGGGATGCGGATAACGACATCACGGCCCCTGTCCAGGATTTGTTGTTGGGCTTTGTTATGATAAGGCCAATTCACCCTCTTTGATGTCTAGAGCTGTTATCAAGGTCAAGAGGTAAGAATTCATGGTTGCCTCACTTTTCATTCGCCACCAAGACCCGAGTTCCTCACTCATCCACCCATCCATCCACCAACAAGCTTTCTCTTCTCACAAAGCCTGACACTCTTATTTTTCTCCTACGCTATTTTGGTTGTGGTTCTGTCCGACAGGATATGCACATCCGCAGCAATACATGGCCTGATATGCCAACCAAAATCAGCACAGATACACTGCACAAGGTGGTGCTGGGTAGCATAAGAGGGTGAATCCTCAGGCCATATTTTGGGGAGCTATTTTTTTTTTTTCTACTTCATCTTGATCAGCAATTAAGCCTAGGTTTTGCTTGTACTCTGCTGAAAGCAGGATTTGTACCAGCAGCCATTAAATCAGATCAGGAATACTCGCCAGAAATAGTAGGCCAAAGGCAGAGGCTCTGCCGTGCGAGATGAACAAGGGCAGAGCCCCGATAGGGAATTGACTTTTATTTCCATCTTTATTATACTGTCTATTCAGTCTTCATAATGACATAATTCCGTCGCCATCCAAAACTTTAGCTTCAGCGCTTGTGCATGCACCTGCGTCCACTCAAACTCTCCTTACATCAAGTATGTCTATCTGTATACAACTATAACATGTCTGTCTGTCCGTCTCAGCGCTTAATGAGGCACCCCGGATTTCACGGTGCTCACTCGCTCCCTAAAACTCGTACATACATACATGCATTGCAGCAGCTGCACTTCACGTTGCCCCAGCGGCAATCTCACCTTGCATTTTCTTTTTGCTTTACAAAGTACCTTTTGCATTTGATTTGTCTGGCGGCCATCAATGAAGCTACTCACCCACCAATAGTCCCAATCCGGACAAACAGCGTGATTCAACTTTTCTCAGTACGTATCGCTTCGCCTATTCTACTGCCTCGCACCATTATCTGTGCTCTGTATAGTCTACACCAAGTGAGTGATTTCAATGGCGCATGAAACCCGCCCTGATGAAAGTCAAAAGAAACTACACTGAAAAATGCCCACCCACTTGTAGTGTCACGTCAATCTGCAAATAAAACGACGGGCGCATTAAGCCCAATGCTCGCTTATACTACTACCTACTGCTGCTACTACAAATTCCCACCATCAAGGGGCCATTTCTTGTTTTCATTCTCAGATGAGCGCTAAGCTCGCACGCAGTTCTCACCGAAACGGAAGGTTGCCCGTCACGTTTTACATTCAGCCACCCCGGAGCGCCAGAGAATCCTTTATTGCCCCGGATCTTTAGATTGTCCCATCCGGCATGCCTTGTTTGCGTTGTCGGCCAATTCATTGTACTGGGCCATTTTTTCCTTCCTCTCCAAGAATAACTCACTTGTTCACGCGAATCCGAGATTGCGGGGATAGGAAGCACCAGGGTTAGATATCGACAAAAAGGCGTCTGCCCATTCTTTGTCCGGCAGCTGCGGTCTGGCCCATGGGCGAAGCAAACAACACTCTCAACACGCAAATATAGCAGGACACAACAGCAGAATTAGTCAAATCGAGTATACAGTCCTGGAGTTCCGGGCAAACGGAGTTCTCAGACGTCATACTTGTTTCGGCCTCGTGCTGGGGCTATTTCTCGCTACACTGTAGCCGAATCGGCTACCGCTTTGGCAATAGAACCCTGCGCCGCCTAGACTGCTTGGCTTGACTGTTCTGGACGCCATCATGTCATGCCATTGTGAGATGAGCGTGAGTTGAGATTTCAGGCGTGCTTGCAGTAACTAGTCAAATTCGCAGGTCTAGCCCAGCGTGCGCAGAGGCCATCGAACCATACTGACTCTGTAAGCGTTGATGGAAAACCTGTCATATAGGCATAGTTTGCCTCTTGACTTGGAAATCTTGCCGCACGATACTCCCACTCCAAGCCCGATTTTCGCGGCCCTCCGGGGTTGCGTCCAGCCAGTGGTCCCATCGCCTCATCTCGCCTAGCATCACGAGGAACTAATGTATCTGGCAATTCATCTTGTTCATAGTTGACTTTGTGTATTCTAGAGATAAGAAGCTAGGATATTGCTTGTATTTCCAATCACATGAAGCCATTCGGGTCTCGTAGCTTATCAGATTTGTTGTGTTGCTGTAGGCACATTATAGCGGTAGAAATGTACACCAGAGCCACTCACATCATCTTCCTTGGTGGTTCAAGGTGGGGCAGGCTAAAGATATGGCGTGAAATACGCCCAATCGAAAAGGAAGGCACGTTGTTTGCACCTTCTGTCGCATTTCAGACTACCTTCCATGATGGCTCTTTGCCTTTACGCACTTGCCACAGCACGCAGCCCACAACACACAATACCGCAACCTCCGTGCCTTCCCTAATTTTCCCCAATAGATTGCTATTTCTGCCTTGCTTGTCGGGCATCTTACTTGGCTGTCATGCCAGCCTGTCAGAGTTTTCCAGAGCGAAAAATTCTCATCAACTTTGCTCCTCTCCGCATTGCAGCCCGAGAACAAAGAAACCCGCCGCCAATCAATCAATGCACTCGTTTTTTTCTTTTACCAAATCGCTTCTCCAAAACAGCCCATTATGACCACGACGACGGGTCAAGCAGATATCTTTCTCGGTCTCCGTTTTCGCCAGAGTCACGGGAATCCCAGGTGATGCGTACGCTCTGCTTTGTCCAACGCAATCAAATCCTCTAGCCAAGACTGGCATCTATAAGCATCATAGCTTGGAGCTAATGACCACTGTTCTTCCAACTGCCTTGCTTTTAATTCCTCGTTGGCTGTCTCACGCCCTAAGACGAGGAGAACCATATATGTGTTGGTAAGCACTACAACCCGTCCGTGTTTATGTGTGCGTGTGGGGTGCGTGTGTGTGTGTGTTGTTATTGTGTTGCACTGCTGGCTTGGAAAATGAGCCCAATACCCAATGCTAATTTGTTTCTGCTTGTTGTAGCATCCATTGGTGGGCGGACGTACTGCGGCGTCGCAGCGTCTCTTGACGTGACGATGCCCTTGACAACCTGAACAAAAGAAGTCTAGAAGCCAGGAGATTAAAAGTTTGCAGATCTCCACCAATCTGCATTTTTACTGCGGCTCAGTGATTTTTTCATTTGGGCCTTCTTCCCCGCACTCTTTGCTCAAGTGCGGGTGATTAAAAATGACTTCAGCGCCTCATCCCCGGCTTGTTCGATCCTGCGATAAGACTCTGTCCCGTCTTGCGTTTCGCCTTGCCCACTTTTATAGGGTCTGGCTTGGCAAAGCTCAACACCAAGTTATTGAGGCATAATAACCTCTCAGCTTTGCATTGCTCTTCACGTTGCCGTTTGCTTTATTTCAGGCAAGCACTTTTGTCCGCTGCGGCACAGCCATTCCGTCTTGGATGTTTGGGCCTAATTGCGCTCCACTTGTGATTTACGCATTCACTCATCTACTTTCCCGACCCGTCCCTCTTCGACTTTGGCTTCCCTCTAGTCACAAGTGGCCTATTCGCTGCTGGTTGAAATGCGGGCGCATGCCACCAAACACTCAAGCACCATGCTGCGAACTACATTCTCACATCATTGTACATGCCGCCTCTCGCTGCTGGCAGATCATTGCCCTTAGCTACATGACATGTATGCGTATTGCTCTGCATGACCCCAGACTTTCTACGGCTGTGACAAAGCATGCATCGCGTTAGTCTGTGGAGACTATCGGTAGACATACTTGTGAGTTGGCCGTGACTTTGCCTACTCACCTGACCGCGGCATACTCAAGCCCACTGGACCGCAGCGCAAGGTAAGACAAAAGTTGAGCAGTCATAATTTTGCTCTCAAAAGCACTCTATTGAAGGACAGGGCGACTTTACTTTGTTGTCCCTCGCCGTTGAACTCACTCTTTTGGGCCGCTTAAAACTGTCCTGAATAGCAAGCAATTTGAGCCTGATGTGATTAATTTTCCAAATCCTCTCTGGGCACAGGTCTTTGTAGCAACATCGTGGTCTGTTTCACGTGCTATCTAGAACCATCTCGTGATGCCTTGCTCTATCCCCGCTTATTGTTCTTGCTCTGTGATTGCCGGACATCAAACAGCGGAATCAAGAGGTTATTTGATTAGCAGAAGAGCGGTACGGAAGCTTGAAGCAATGCGTCATATTCTGTCAAGTGGGACAAGTCTTTGAAGCCAGATGGCCTTGGTACTGATAGCTCACAGTCGCTGTTTTTGTTTTGCTTTTAGTTGCTGTTGGATGCTGTGTTGTTATCTAACCCCCGCGAAGTATGGGGGCTTTGGCAAAAGTCGCCACATTTGTTTCTCACACGTTCTAAGCCTCAACATTTTACTCTCTCGCCCCTTTGCCTCAGGATTCAAGGTTCTTTCTTGGTCCCAGTTGGAGAAGCTCAACTAACTGGCTGACGTGAATGAAACCTTTCCAAGCTCTATTAGCATCCCACTGACTGCAAGGGAGCTGTGGGCATGGGTTGAAAGGGATGCATCTTACCACAGCCAGTGTGCCAGTGGCACGGCACCGAATGGCTGGTTGGCGTCTAAGAAACGAGAGCTATAGGTGCTTTGTGTTGCGTTTGTGGCTCAAGCCAATCATTCTTGTCGTTAACAGGCTGTGTAGCCAAGTTGGCACCCAACTTGTTTCTCCAACTTTTTTTTCTCAATTTGTTTTTGGGCCGTCTAATATCAGGTATGGCGGAACACAGCAGGGCCACTTGCCAAACACTTGTGATTTGGGTGAATCTATGTGATCTTTGTCCATGTTTCTTGTGCAATTTGGTTTGTACTCAATTCTACGGCATTTTATCGGTAACACACCTGTCCCCCATCTCAACTCTAACTGGCTGTTGCTAAGAAAAAAGACAGAAACTAACACTCGTGTTCAGAGCAATGCGTACAAAGCCGAGAAAGCGTCATTTCTGTCGGTGCTTTGAACAACCATTCTTTGACGTCGTACACCGACGCTTAGCTTTGTCCTGTCGCTCCCCTCTAAACGGTGATAACATTGGCGGTCAGAAGAAACACTGAGAAAGGGCTATCAACTTATCACTGACAATAGGGAAGGAATCCTTGTTTCACGGCCTTTGGCTACGAAATGACCTCCAACTTGGAATGCACACCCGAACATCGACACCCTCTACAACGGGTCAGAACAATGGCGGGGGCATCAGCTTGGTCATGGGGCTTGGCCAGCGAATTTGACGTGCAGGTCGGAGATAACGTCTCGGCGCCCGCACATAGCACTACGAGATCTCTGAGGAAAGATGTCTTGGGTAGAGTATTGTGCGGGTGTTACATTCGGTTCGGGACACACAAGGTCATCGTGACTGTGATGACAAGCAGCCTGTAATTGATAAGTCCTTTGACAAACAGAAAACCTCGCCGACTACCCCGTGGAGCCGTGGAGTCAGAATATGACAAGAGAGAAGTGCGGGGGAGAGAACGACGACGGAGTATGGAGAAACAGGCTACATGATACCCTTAGATGCAAGTGTGTCTTTACTTTTGCTGCAGCAGTGTCCACACGAAGTTGGAGACAGCGTGCTGATTCCACATACTATAGTATAGGTCTTCCCCATAAGAAGTTGTATTGTGCGGAGGCCCTACCTATAAAACAACACCCGCAGATAACGGTCTCGGAGACGGACGGTGTATGTTCTGTGGCACGCCATTTGTGGAGAAGACTCGGGCCATAAAGTCTGGGCTAATCTAGGCGTAAGTTGCAAGCTGTGTAAAGGGGGGGGGGGGCACGTGCCTACGGACGAGTGTGGTTATCGAGTAAGCCCTCTGAAAGGTATCTAAGGTGCTAGGCTCGAGGGCATTATTGATTTGGTATCTTCTTTTTTGGAGAACTAACCCTCCCCTTCTAGACTAATAGTGGGATTTCGGGGTGGCTAGAAACCTTGGAGGTTAAAGTCTATCATATAAGACGAACGGCATTTGTAGTGTGTACCCCTCTGACGATCCTGCCTCCCAGGTCCCAGTAGCCAAGCAAAAGCTAGCTCGGTCAAAAAGACGCTATTGCGCCTCCGCTCTACCAGACTTCATGTTGCCAGGGAAGAATTGTAAATTGCGCGCCTCCATAAGCCTCATGCAGGGCAGCCATTTAGTGTGAGCTTCTGTGCGGGGTTCGGGCAAAAATGCCACTCTACAGCTTGGCAGCAACTAGCGAAGCGAAGCGGGTTAGGTTGCTTGCTCTGCAAGAATTAACGCTAGCAGTTCCTTTGCCCAACCTATCCAAAGCCAGGGAAGCAAAAAGGTAACGGCGTACTTTTTGGTGGAGCTGGAGAGTCTGGAATCAGCGCTTGAAGCCAAGCTGGCGCCCGAGATGTGACTACTAAGTGGTACTAGTGGAGGACATCACGGGAGCCTAGGGAAGAGGCTCTCGCTTAGCTCGCCAGGCCAACAGCAAAGACATAGGTTGCCTACATCTTTGGACTATTTTGCGGGGTAAAAGCAAGCAAGGGAGCAACTCAATAGAAAAGATGCTGTTGAAGTAAGGCAAGGGGAGGCGTAAGAAAAAAAAAAAAGAAAAAAAAAAAAAAAGAGACAACGCCAACTGCTAGTACGTACCTAAAGCAGGGGGTATGGGTGCAAGGAAGTGCGGCGTTGGAACTAAAAGTCCGCTGCGAGCTATCTGAGACTACAGAAGAGTGATGAAATCATGAGCAATACGGGTTACCTTTTGGGCGTATGCGATTAGGCCGTCGGGACTACCGAGTTGAGAAAGTCCTTTCTCCCTTGAGCTACTCTGCGCTATTTACACTTGGGCTTAGACGTCAACAAGGTGAGGGCCGGCAAGGGGTGTGTCCTCTGGACATAGTGCTCATGTACCAGCCCAAGCCCTCAGAGTAGAAACAAAGAATGGACTTTTCCGTTGATCTATCTGCAGATTCCCCAAGGGAATATTCATTACGAGCGGCGAGGACTGGACAGTTAACCATGAGTCTTTAAAGAATGCTACATGCGACTGTATAGGACTACGCGGGGCATTCTACCAATCACCAGACAACAAGACTGGTCATACAACCAGAACGCGGAACCAACTGGGCTACAAACTCCGTTGATTGGTTGTATCTTTTGATGTCTGGCGATTCTCACCTACAAACCTCCATTTTGAAGCCTATATATAAGATATCTGTCTTCAATTTACGAACAATATTGGCAAGATGGCCGAGTTGGTTATGGCGTCAGGTTAAGGTCGTTCCTTAACGCAAGTTTCCTGATGGAGAAATCCGCCTGGGTTCGAGTCCCAGTCTTGTCACAAATTTCTTTTTGCAGCCGTCCCATTCTTTTTTTCATTGATTGCTGACACCGCCCGGGCATATATTTCCTCAGACCTTGGATATTTCAGAGCCCGCCGTATGTCGAGTGTAGTGAACTTCCCTCCTACATACCTCGGAGGTGGTACCTTTGGGTGCCGCCTATTGATTT
>JACYXV010000026.1:24666-34879 GCA_016859225.1 Thielaviopsis cerberus | reverse complement strand
CGTATATTCCCCTGCGGAATCGGTAGACGTTAAATAATACAATCAATCAATCAATCAATCAATCAGTGGGAAGATTTTAGTTTCGTGATAATGCATTGACAAGAAAAGTTGATAACAAGTTTGCTTAGGAGCTGGTTTTATGACCTACGGCCTCTATTGGCGGACTCGCAGTGAGCTTGCCATATCTTCTTTTCCTGTCCGGTGTCCAATCCGGCGTTCGTCTGTTTTAAGTACTGAAGACGGTAGTCGCTATATTCAGAATCAAAACCTTTGCGAGGTAACCCTAACGCTTCAGCATATCAAATACAATGAATTACTTTTTGAGTTGATATATAGTGATACTGATGCTACAATCTTTCTGCGGAATAGAAATTTTCACTGACCTGCCTTGCCCATGAATTTTTGAACTAATAAGTTTTTTTTCTTTTCAAATGTACCTGTTCGCGAACCTTGCTTTGATTTCACCTAGGAAGAACACTAGACCAAACGCAAAAATTTCTGTCCATCACTAAATCAAGAATTACCAGTGTCTGTCTGAAAAAGGAGAAAAAAAACCTCAGCAGACTTTCTCCTATCGAAGTAGACATGAGAGTACTTATGCAATGATTCATCTTGTACTCGGCTTTTGTGAACTTTTTCCATTGACTTAATCCACAAGTCACAGGTCTAGATACGTATATCAGATCTATATCATAAAATAATTTTTTCTAGCAAGAGTCTACGAGCTTACTATCTATTTAATGAGAAAGCCTTCTACGTCCCGTATGTATATGTCATTGGCAGAGCGTATAGGTCCTCTTCAAGACACCTGTTTAGTTTGAGACTGTCATAGATGTGTCGCCACCTATTATTTCCATACTGATAGATAGATGATGGACGAATTGGATAAAATGGGTCCCACAAACATTATTCACGATAGCATCGTCATCTCACCAAAAGAACCATTGGCACACCTTGGGATCACCCATAATATTGCCATACTTTTCAATGGCTGGACGGTCAATAACATCATCCGGTAACATTGATATTTGTGGGTAATTTTTTTTTGTAAGCCTGTATGTATTTGGTAGAGGGTTTCTAATATCGAAATGTTAAATTTTGAAGCATGAGTCTTCAACTAACAAATTTTCCTCGACTCTAGTAGTCATGGTTTACTTGTTCTTGTTCCTTTGCTGCTGGTTAAGACGAAAGAAAAGTCTGTTCGTTAGGCCAAGAATGCGGCTAGCCAAGTTGAAAAAAGGAGGCTCTTACGGGCGATAAATATGAAAAAAAAAAGACAAAATACAACATGTCTTGGCATGTCGGACCGCCATTACATCAACTTCCCATCGTTGGGTTCAAGCGCGGAAGATGCAAAGATTCCATATTAATCAATTAGGCTTGAATAGAGCGCTTCACCTCATCTCGGTATCGGCCTGTACTTCTGAGGTTTCATACAAATAAGACGCCGTTATGTAAAGGCATCAAGGACAAGATAGGTAAGTTTAGAATGGGCGCACATTTGCATGTACATTGAACTGCTATATGTTGTCTCTTTTTATGACGCATGAAACTATCACAGAATCTGGTTCAACTCACGCATGAAAGCTTTGGCCAAAGTATCTGACAGATTGAACATCGACTTGTGCACCACAAACCGCTAATTCCATCTTCACAGCTATTGGGAGTTGAGTATACGCCGCATACTAGCGGGAGTGCACAGAGCTTGTGCTTGGCTTCATGAACACGTAATACAACGTTTCCACGCTCATTCTCAAGTGAGTTAAGATACACGTTTACAGGTTAACGACAATGTGTATCAGTGATTTATCCGCCATCTGCGACACACATTGTTGTGAGTTTTTAAAATCACGGGTGGAAACCGTTCTTGAGAATTTATTTAGGGTAGATTCTATGGCAAAAAGATTAAAAACCCGATGTAATACACGCGTCTTATCTAGAACAAATCATAACTAAATGGCGGTCGAGGATAGGACGTAACCAAAACAACCTACAAGGTTCATTGCATGTGTCGGTTAGCCCCTCCGATGTTGTAAGCACGACTTGCCAGCGTACAATGTATGATCTTCCCTGAGAAGTCGTACTTGATATCGTATCGAGGACTTGCTAGTGCGTTTAATCTAGTCTGTGTCAACAGCTCTTTGACCCAAGCCCTAGAGATGTAGGAAGAGCGTGTAGATCAAAACAAGCTGCGGCTCTGAACCGAGCGCAGGGAAGAACAAAGGCTGAATAGACTCTCTTTTATCTTCCGAACAACCAATCAGAGACGCCAAATGTCACGATGTTCCAGACCGCGCGACACCGAGAGGTGGCTCTTTCCAGGGCACGGTTCCTGGCTTTGGAACAAAAAGATGGTTGTCATGTTGCGTCTGCCACCAATGTGACAGAGAATATGGGGAGCTTGATTTAATGTTTGAGACTTGGAGTATTGACTAGGGTAATAAGATGTCCAAGGGGCAGACCAGCCAGGTTGGCTAGTTGACTTTGGCCGCTGGCCGCTGGCTGTTATTCCAACGCCCTTTGCGAGTTTGTTGTTTGCCTGTATCTGTTTGAATTGAATTAGTTGGAAACTGCAGCTTCGTGTTCTGTTGACGCAATGCTGAAGAAGATCAGGAGTTGGGGAAACTCACAAGATTTACAAAATGAACAGTGATAAGAGTTTACCATGAAAGGCTCATTCTTTATTTTGTTTTTTAACTTCCTCCCTAAACAACATAAAATAAGGGTTAAATCTTCAAACTCTGGGTACCAGGTACACAATAGTCATAACCTGGAAATTGTGCCAACAGGTGCTGATATTCTGTGATATTCCGGGAGTCACCTCGTGCCACATTACTACAGAAGTGGCGCCACCAAAGAGGGGCGTGGGCAGGAACTTCCGAGCTTCTAAGAGAATAAAACTTGTACTTTCTCCCAAGTGCAAGGAACGGCTCCTTTGGCGTTTGGCAGGAGCGGCGGGGGCAACAGGGCGCCAAAGTTTATTTTTCATTTTTCATTTTTGTTCATCTCTTATACATCTTTCACATTTTCTTCTTCCGTTGCCAGATTTCACGAAGAAAATCAAACTGAGTTGGGTACTGGGTACTTGTGTGAAGATGGTGGCGCTGGTGAATGGCGAGTGTACTAGATGCTTCTTTGTACATGATTGCGAGATTTAGGTGACGGCTATGGCTGGCGAAACATATTCACGTGTTTATTAGATAAGCTACCTGCGCCTATGTCACATGTTACATTTGAGTGAGACAAGTAAAGAACACTTGATGGCTATAACGGGCTGTACCTGTAATACACTGGCAAATTTCAATGCTATCACAGTATGATAGAGACTAGTAGAGTATATGATTCCAGTGGGCAATGCTGTCAGTCTGGACTGTTGTGCTGCCAGTTTGCGACGTTCTAGAAGAGTTGATGTTGGGATTTACTGGACAGTCATGGAGATCAACAAAGCGAAAGTTAAAGTGAGAGTTGGTCTCTTCAAATACACTGCTAGAATAAGAGGTCAATATTACATAGTGCCTATACGAGAGATGCTCGTCCATTGACGTTTAACACTGGACTATATCAGAGGAACTACCTCAGTCTCTACCCACCATCCCATCCCGTATTACAACATGCCCTTCTTGACCTCGTCCTTGCGTTCCTCCCAAAGCGTCTTGCCCGTGCAGGAACACACCATCTTGTCATTGTCCCACATGCCCGCGCTGCGTGCAATCACGCCAACCACAGTGTTAACGTCGTTCTCCAACGTCTTTTCATCGCTCTGCTGCGTGAGCACCATGGCACGGCCAATCAGCTCCCATACCTGGAAGGCCTTATCCACATACACCGCACCCTTTCCCTGCTCATCAACCTCGACAATGCCCAGGAAACCCTTGGGGTCTGCGTTCTGGGCCTCGCTGGCTCCCCAGACGGGACCTGTGGATGACGCGCCCACGGCGAGGTTGCCGTACTCGCGAATGGTGGCGCGGTACTTGCCGGGTGCGACGCCATGGATGGTCAAGTCTATAACCATAGACGATGATGAGGCCTGGACCATGCGTGCCAGGCCGCGAACTTCGCGTTGACGGCCATCTTCAGGTACGGGCGCTGCGTTTTCAGACTCAAATGTTTCCAAAATGCAAACGGCGGCGCCTTGACAATAATGGTTAGCGTAAACCTGAGAAGCATAAGAAACAAGGTACTGTATTATGCTTAGGGGGTTCATGAGATAACTTGATACAGGATAAGAAATGAGAACAGACCAAGTGACGCGCAAACAAGGTTGACTACAGAAAAGCCGGATCGAAGGCTGCCGCCAAATACATGGCGTGCGTCAGGGTCTCTCATTAGCACCGGGGTGGGTTCAAGGTCATAGGCGATGAGACAACTATGGAATCCAAAACCAGAAGGGAGGGAGAGAAAGGGATAGAGATGGGACCAGTGACAAATAAGCGGTAAAAATGACAGGCGCGTATGAAACTCACTATCAGATGCTCCAGATCCTCTCAGAATAGCATCACGGCCGGAGGCTTGGATGGCTGCAACAATGGCAGACGGAGCAGCTGTTCATTGCGGCCGAGTCAGCACACTGCAGTAAATAAAGACACACATACAAACAAAAGCTCATGACATCTGCCTCATATTAACAGTCCAGTAACAAAAGTCAAAGCTTACCAGTGCCTTCTACAGTAACCAACTGGTCGCTGAGGCTGGCATCAACCTTTGTGATGCCACCGATCTTGTAGATCGACTCTGAAACGCTCTTGACGCAGGCTTCGCACTCCATGGGCACTGCAAAGAGCGTCTATGTACGAGAGAGAGAGTTGGGTTAGCAGAAACCTTTTGCAAAAATTGCAGAGGGAAGCTGAGCTGTCGTAGACAAGTTCAGCGCCGACAAAAGGTAAACATAGTATGGCATACCTGGATTGGCTGAGTAACCACCATTTTCTTGGACAACGATGAAGCTGGAGTGAATGAGAAATAAGATGTAGTAGAAAAGAATAAGAATGCAGAAGAACAAGTCAAAACGAATGGCCTTTTGAATCGGAGCATGCGGCGTTTAATTCACAGAATCAAACAATGGCAGAATGGAGGAGATTTTACTGGTCACGGAGGGGCTCGCGCAATTCGTCATGGGCTTTGTTACACTTATATGAATTCTTCTGTAGCTTGCGTTGAGAGCTTGCTTTTTTTTTTGCTTTGAAATCCTGGTAAAGCTTGCTGTAACGTACGAGCTGTCACAAGTCACAGCCTGAAATTGTCACTCGAAGCTGCGTTGTGGCGCGAGAAATGTGGCGTCGCTTGAAGCTTTTTTTTGTAGCCGTAAGCTACCCGGCGCGCCATCTCCGCTAAGACCAGTATTATGATAGCAGTGGAAATGTCAGTTTTATACACTGTTAAAGGTATACAGTAAACATGGATCTCACCACTCCAGCATTACAAAGATCAAAGTTAGTCCATGATCGGATGGTCAAGGGTTGGAACTAGGGTTATAATCCCACCAAATGTGGCGTCGCTCAGTCAGCGAACAAGGCATTGATTTTTTTGCTTGACAGCGTCAATCCATAAAGACGGCGAATCGTGACCGCCGCCTCAAACTGAGCGATTCCGAACCCGGTTGATTTTCATCGGCTCTGTGATACTCCAGAACCGATTTCTCTCTTCTTCCGAACACGGCTGCATCCAGTTGCTGCGAATTCTCGCTCTCCAAAACTTGAGCGCCAAACCACAATCGACCCATCATGTCGCAAGTTCTCGGCCCTGTAAGCCTCTTCTGAGCTGATCGATGCGCTACTTCGTGATAACTCGGCTAACACTCCGTTTTCTTTTTTCGCTTTTAGACCAACCTAGCATACTCGCGGGTGTGGCACCATGTGTCTGCCACCGCCCTCCACCCAACGCTCTCCACCAAACCCGGCGAAGTCCCCGCGTCCATGGGCCGCCTGGCCTCGCGCATTGCAACGCTGCTGATAGGCAAGCACAAGCCCATTTATGACCCTTCGACCGACTGCGGCGACTACGTGGTGGTGACCAACTGCGCGGCACTGTACGTGACAGGTCGCAAGAAGTGGCAAAAAACATACTACCGGCACAACACGCGGCCCGGATCGCTGCAACAGGTTACTATGGATGTGCTAATGGACAAGCATGGCGGTGCCGAGGTGTTGCGCAAGGCTGTCAGTGGCATGCTTCCTAAGAACAGACTACGCGACAAGCGTTTGGCGAGATTGAAGGCGTTTGATGGCGAATCACACCCGTACGACAAGAACATTATTCGTTTTGGCGACAAAAAAGTTGGCGAGGCGGGCTGGGGGGAGGCAGTCAAGGCTATCCGTGAAGCTGATAAGGCGCGGACATGAGGCTACGGAGGTGTACTTGGAGGACTAGGAGTGTTTGAAGGCTTGGAGGCTTGGAGGACTAGGAGTGTTTGGAGGCTTGGAGGCTTGGAGGCTTGGAGGACTAGGAGAGACGAGCCAAGAGGCGAGTATTGCTCTTTAGCGTGTATTCATTACTTGTACAATATGGAGGTGCCATTGCCACATATCAAGGCACAAAAAAACATTTTTCAATTCAGTTTCGCTACATAATTTCGCTTGATAGTTGACGGCATGAAGTAAATCGAGTTGGCATGTCTCGTCTGGAAATTCAAGTATCGGAGCTCACCGCCGCTGAGGCCAGGAGCAAATTGAGATATCATGAACTCCTGATATTGTTGTGCTTAGTTTCGAGCATTAAGTATGTCTTGTGAATTTTCTCGCTTTTAATGGTGTATGACAGCCCATATCATCAGGCCTTTAAAAGCATAGCTGTGCTATGTGAGCCTCCCTCTATACACTGTTTGCTCAACCAATAGCGACAGCCATTCTCTACCAACGGCATTCAGCCTCACTTAAGATTCCTAACATAGGCACCCTACAAAGTAGTGGACACCCAAACATATAAAATAGCTACAATGGGACAAGCGTGGAACATGTAACAGACCATCCAAAACCCGCATGTAAATTGCCACGTCTAGCGGTAGGCGGAAGATCTCACGTGCCGATTGGATACCAAGCGATGCTACACACTATGGCCGATAGGTGTAAGTAGACAGGCATTACATGCATACAACTGGAACGGAATATTTCCTAAATAAGACACCAAAGATACAAAGATTTGTAGCTTGAGCTTGTTTGATTATAGTATATTTGGATGCCATGGCAAAGGTAAATCAAGTGTTATATGAAAGCAAAAACGCCGGCCGTCATGATGTTCCCGTCAAGGGTCAGAAAGGTCATTAAAGGTGCTATAGGGGTATTCAGGCGGAAGCAGAGTTGACAGTCAGAGGCTTGGTGCGGACGACCTCAACCTTGATAAGGCCATTGGGTCCAGACTGGGGAGCATACACTTCGGCGTCGGCGCCAGTGTTCTTGAGGCCCTTGTGCCAGCTGAGGTCTGTACATGAAAACTATTAGCGGTTTGTCTGCGATAAACAAATTCAAAGTGTACGTACCAACTTCAAAGTAGTGCTTGTTGGGCAGGGCGTAGCTGACGGCGTCAACCTCGGGCACGGCCTCCAAAATAGTCTCACACATCTTGTACATGGTGTTCTGCACGGAAGCCGAGTTATCCTCGGCAAAGATTTTCATGGTAATGTTTCTCGCATCGTCAAAAGCCTTGTCGAACTTGGGCACAGCGGCAGCGACCTCGTCGTGAGACTTGAACTTCCACGTCCAAGTGGCATCGATATCGGTCGACAGAATGCGATCAAAGGTGTCGGGTAGAGTGCGGTATTCGTCAGTCACAAAACCGTGGAAGGCCGAGCCGGTGCTCTTGAGTACTAGCAGGCCCTGGATGCCGCTGTTGATGGTAATGGCGTCGCGGGCAATGCGGGCCTCAACTACGCGCACCTCGCTGCCATCACGGTAGAACGAATGCGGGTGCGGCTTGCCGTCAATCTCCATGCGCGTCCAGCGGTGCGTGATGATCTTGACGTTGGCCACGTGGATGTGCTTGTACTGGTTTAAGAAGTGCGTGCCCAGTGTACTGGCAAACAGTTCGGGGGGCGTCACGGGGTGCTCCTTAGACTTGATGAAGATAGTGTTCTTGATCGAGTCAGTAGCCACGACTACGCTGTTGTCGGCGACAGTGTAGCTGGTGTCGATTTCGCCCTCCAAAAGGCAACAGACCGTAGTTTCGGTGACGGTGTGCACGCCGGTTTCTTGGTTGCGGTCAACCTTGTAGACACGGACGTTGTCCTTGCCGTAGCGAGCAGAAGCAATAGCGGGCATTTTGATGGCGATGAGAACAAGAGAAATATAATCTAGAAGAAAATCAGATTGAGATGGCAATGACAGCAAATGGAAAGAGAACAGATGGTGATGGAAATATAGAATGTAGTAGCAAGGCCAAAACGAGGCGGAGGCGGCCCTTATATACAAGTTCGGCCTGCTTGCACAACTCCGTGCCTTAGGTACATTACCAACACATGTACATGTACATCTCGTTCCGGCCCCGCATTAGCTAGACTATGCTCGTTAAGGCCAGGTGCAGGTTCCGTCGAGAGACAAGGGCGATAAGTCTAGATAGCAAGCTGGGCCTTAGTGATAGCCCATCAAGACAAGCTGCAACTGGTTCTTTTTCGGAACCCGCCGATGACCAGCTGCGCCTATAGAATTTGCTGGAAAGGTGGGGATTTACTGGGGGTAAGCCTGGTAGCATTTTTTAGCAGGGCGCCCCTCCCCCTCACCACTCGTAATGCGCATTATATTTTAGCAACTCAAGCTACTGGGCAGCCAGCGTTCACATTAATCCTACTTTATGTATCCCCAAATAATGGTGATCATAATGGCATTCGCCGGAACCCCGGGCGGACGCAGCCTACCCGCTCGGAATCATACGACGCCAGCACGATCTTTACCCCCAGCTCTACTTTAGAACTTACTATCCTACTCTGGGTCTATACCCCTCGTTTAGTACTTGCGGGCTGAGCGAGAAGCTAAATAGAAGGACTTGAAAATATACCCTGTTTCAGCCTCGGCCAACTGGAGTTATCCTATACTACACTATACGCTATATTTGTGAAGTGAAGTGACTAGAATTGATAGTTGTATGAGATTAGTGGTCATGAACTACATAATACTATTACTCTTCTGTTCCTCATTGTTAGCACTGGGTCTCTGTTGTCGTGGTTTAGCCGGGGATTTACCCGATATATTTGCTGGCAACCTATATCAACATAGGGTGGTTTGCAACCGTAACGTTAATCTATGACGTCGTTTTTGTTGTTGATTTCAAGGAAATCCAGTAATCAATGTTTCTTTTCGTTCCCTGGTCACCATTCACAAGGCATTAGCATTATGACAAAAACCATCTTCTCAAGCTTCTCATGAAGTTTATATCCTTATCTTTAATGCAATAGTTGCTCCACTGTATTTTCGATGGTTGCCGTTAGTCAATCTCGGTCATCGGCGGAGAAACCTTTCGTGGCGAAAAGTTAGATTAGAGTGTAGGGTTACACCAAGGGTTAGTATGCTTAATTTCTATGGCAAAAAGTGGATACTCCCTCACAATCCCCCGCCCGGGCATCGGCATAGTGGGAAATAATGTGGGCTCCGCTGTGGAGGACGATCCGCCCATTGGAGAACGGAATCAAAGCCCATTGCCGGCCAGAATCTGCACAACACCGAAATCCATCAATCTTTAAGAGCTTTTTGTCCATTTCTATCCTTGCTAAACGATTCACGCCCTCACAACCTTGTCGTATCTGTATTTACCAGAAACAAACAACACAACAATCAGGTGCAATCCACTTCGACTGGACTGACAAACTTAGAAGTGACATCAGTGCTCACTGTACGGACATTGTGCTCCAAGTACGTAAAACCTCACCTCGAAGCAATCCAAAAACCCTAGATGATACCTTCGGTCCTAGTAGCATCTATCTGATCCTTGTAGCTCCCGACTCTGTGCATTGACAGACAGGATAAGACCAAAGCACTCAATGCTGACACCTCAACCTCAGCCTTCTCTGCAGATTAGCTTAGCTCTCCAGACCTAGATTTTTTTTTGACCATCTCAGCCTTGGCCTACTGCTACTTTCACACTCGATTCAAGGCTGATATCGATTCATACTCGAAACTCCTTTGCGCCCTCTTTCACTGCTTCTTGATTGTGGCTTAGCAAACTGCCTGACACATTTTTTTTTAACCTGCATTTTGTCTGCATTCTGTTTTTATTGCCGCTCTACACTTAG
>JACYXV010000026.1:13999-24569 GCA_016859225.1 Thielaviopsis cerberus | reverse complement strand
ATTTTTTTTTAACCTGCATTTTGTCTGCATTCTGTTTTTATTGCCGCTCTACACTTAGCAGTAGTTCACGACCATTTCACACAGCCGCCATCTACTGGCTGTCAGTCGCTCCTACTGGCATCCCCCTACTTCCATATAAGAATACGCTCAAAACCGCCGACGCTTGCTTGCTTGCAATTTTCCTCCCGAAAACGCCGTACTTTGTCAAGCTGTTGCACATTCACGTTAGCCTAGAAACACCACTTTCGCATTGCGCCCTGCCTGCCTTTTCTCTTTACGCCTTTCGATAACGGACGCACACTTGTCGCTATAAGCGGCTACCTGTCTATCGGATACACACGCAATCGACACTTCCATGTGCTGCCCGTCTTGACCCCGACCTCTATTTTGCGCACAACCTCTTATGATTGCCGCTCGGGCAGCGTCCCGGTTGGTGGACTGAGCAAGCCCGCCTAGCCCAGTTGACGAAGCTCTTGCCTAAGTCGTACATCGAGCTTCACGTCACAACCAATCCACCTCGCAATCTAAATAGAGCCTCCCGCATCGAACAAACTTAGAATCCACGACAGCCCACCATGTTGGATGCTTCATCGGCCACGCCCACACAAAAGGCGTTCCCACCCATAACGCTTCCCTCACAACAAACACAGTCGCCGTCTAGCGCTGCCCCTCCTCCTCGCCCAAGTCTTGACGGCAGTATTCACACGAATGCCAGTACCAGCTCGAATACAGCCACCAGCAACCTCCACCCCGGAGGCAGTCTTGGCTCTGCCCGCCACATGACGACTTCATCCTCGACCTTTACGCAACAGCGCAATGGCTCTAATGCTACCGGTCCCGGAAGCTATAGCTCCGACTTTCGAGCTCAGATGCTGACAGGGTCAGCTAGAACGCCATCACGAATAGACAACTACGCTAGAGGTGGTGCTGCTTCAATAACGGGCGGAATTCTCGACGACGAAGACGACACTGCAGCTGAACAGCGGATAGCGGCTTTAAAAGACTCATTGAACCGCGAGATGAAAATTCGCGAAGGCAGCGAAAACATGCTCGAAGCCCTCAACACAAAAAAGGCCAAACAAACCAAAGAACAACGACAGCGTGTTGAAGCTGAGCTCAATGCGTCGACGGTACGAATCAACGATCTCCGAAAACGAATCGAAGAAGCCCAGCGTCAGCGCGTTATTCCTAGCACCCCTATTCGCACACGAGGCGATGCTTTGATGTCCTCTGCCGGCTTTAGATCCCCACGTAGCGTGTCCCGGAGCCGTGGCGGTGTTGATTCAGATGTCGAGGAATCCACCGAATCACCCTCTGTTGCTTTGGCTGATCTTGTTCAGGCATTGGAGACTGATGGCCAGAACGCAGAGTACTACGTGAGTCGGTCGAATAGCCTAGTTGAACTATTCAAGCGCCATCCCACTCTCAAATACGACCTTGTGTGGCATATATTTGGAAAGAGAATTCAGATTATGCTGCTAAGTGACAGTCGTGAGGTAGTGGCCGCTGGCTACAGAATGACTCGCTATGCCATTTCCGACTTGGCGTCGTTGCGCAAGATCCGCCACCTCAACATTGACTTCTTGATTGTGACCTCACTGCTCAAAGACCGAAAAGCAGATGTCGAACGTGAGCAAGCGCTGAAATTAATTCGCGCATTCTTGGATATTAAAGATGGTGTCAAGCAAATCTCTAGAGCCATTGTTCGTACTATTGCATCGATCGCCGAAAATGTGGATGAGAGACGTGGCGGAAGTACACCTGCGGAGCCTACCCAAGATCGCGAGGACCGTTTGAGACCCATGTGCGTGGAGACGCTCGCCGAGATTCTTTTGCGTGACCCCCAACTTCTTGTTGCATCTCATGGCATCGCTCCATTATTTGATGCGCTTTCGGAAGGCTCATACAAGGCGCCTTCGAGCTTGATATCAGTGTTTCTCTATCTTCTTGACTCTCCGACAAAGCGACAATTCTTGCGCCCTGGCTACGGTATTGACGTACTCTTCAACCCCTTTACCGATCTTCTTAATGATGGCGAAGCGCTCCTAAAACAAAACGCTAAAGCCATTACGCTTGCGATGAAGTCGTGGTCGGGTCTAATGTCCCTGACCATGTACAACTTTCGAACAATCCGGTCGCTCCTAGACAGCTTGATATCGCCGTACGCCATTGTCAAGGAGACTATTATTGACATTCTTTATACACTCCTGCGCATTAAGTCTCCAGGATGGGCGCAGTCGTTTCTTGCTGGCCGTCGATTGACAACATACGGTAGAGTGACTACTCTAAAGTCAGATGATGCTAAAGCCGCGCCAATGTTTGATGAGGATGGTGGTGAACAAAACTTTGTTGACCATTTTACGGCTCTTCTTTTGGCTGTACTTATAAAGGCAGGTCTCTTGACCAGGCTCATTGCTATT
The DNA here is from genome assembly GCA_016859225.1 of Thielaviopsis cerberus. Lineage (NCBI taxonomy): Eukaryota > Fungi > Ascomycota > Sordariomycetes > Microascales > Ceratocystidaceae > Thielaviopsis > Thielaviopsis cerberus. The sequence continues at coordinate 22,149 of JACYXV010000026.1, read as the reverse complement.
ACTCAAACAGAAGGCAACGCTACCCTCGCGCGCAAGACGACTCTTTTGATTACGGAGACGCTGAAGCTAGCCAGCCGACTATTGCCTGCTTCTTGGAGTGCTGAAGTTCAGCTGCTTCCGGACCTTTTTGCCAATGCAGTCGATCTTGGCAACCCTACTCGGTATCTTGCATCTGGAGTAGTTTACCAGATTAGCAGTGTGAGCAGGACGCTGTACAGAAGCGGTGGCTCACCCTCCATCACTGGATTCCCTTCTGATTTTGCCGACGTTGCAGACCACCCAAAGAGTGTGTCCGCTGTTGCCACGGATGAAGGAACCTTTAGACAAATGTTGATTGACAGCAACGTTCTCAACAGCTCCAACTACAGCAAGTGGAAGTGGGACATTATTCTCAAACTTGTTGAAGGGCCACTTCATATTGGCAAGCGTGTGGATGAAGCTCTTAAGGCGTCAAAGTTTCTCAAGCGTTTGATGAGCTTCTACCGGCCATTCAAGTACCGTTTCTCGGAAATTAAGAATACCCGCAACACTCAAAAGTATGTTAAGGTCGGCTGCGCTTTGATGTACGCTCTTCTGCAGTCTCCAGAGGGTAATAAGGTGCTTAGTGAGAGTAAGCTCCTAAGACAGCTTGCCACCAGCTTGGCCCAGTGTGACCCGGTAAGTTCCGTCATATGCGTAACGAACAAAGCATATTTTTACTAACGTTATGTAGACAAGTGTTGTTGACAACCAGCACCCTATATTTTCCAAAGATCGCCTCATTGACACACTGTGTGGCGGTTACTTTCCCATGTTGGGAGTTCTTAGTGGCGACGCCCGTGGCCTTCGGTTCATGGAGCGTCTACGCATCTTCACAACCATTTACCACGTGATTGACCATAATCAAAGGTCGGATATCATTAAACTTTTACTGTCCAACTTCGACTACAGTATTGCTGGACATCCTCGTGTCATTCTGTCCAAAGCCTTGACCGGTGGACCGAAGGAAATTCGGATACATGCTAGCAACGTTTTGCGCAAGTATGCCGTGCACCCCGCTTCTTATGCTCCATCATCGAACACACTAGGGGACTCAAAGTGGGCTATTGAGCTACTGGTTACTCAGCTTTATGATGTTGAACTGGAGGTTTGTGCGACTGCTGTCAAGATTTTGGAAAAGGCCTGCAGTAGAAAGGCTTACCTCGAGTACATTGTGTATTGCAAGCCTTCTCTTGACCACCTCGGCGAAATTGGTGCGCCTCTTTTGTTGCGGTTCCTTTCAACCTCGAGCGGCTACCAGTATCTCAATGGGCTAGACTACATCAGCAACGAGATGGATGATTGGTTCCTTGGTCGCAATGACACCTACGTCGATCTTATTGAAGCCAGTCTTGCGCGCGCATTCCTTGAGCCTGCAGAAGAACAGCAAGCTCGGCCGCCGCAGTTTGATCAGACCGAAGTCGAAACCGAGTTCCCAGAGATGCACGTCCCGCCTCACTTCTATCGCGAATTGACGCGCACCAGCGAAGGATGCAAGCTTCTTCGTGACAAGGGCCACTTTGACGAGTTTGTGGCGACAATTCGCGAGTTTGGCATGCAGTCCGATGATCCGGAGCTGGTGGTCAAAGTTAAGGGCTGTTTATGGGCTGTTGGCAACATTGGCTCTATGGAGTTGGGGGCCCCTTTTTGGAATCATGCGATGTTGTTGAACAGATTGTGGAGATTGCGCAGCAGCACGAGATTCTGAGTTTGCGTGGAACTGCCTTTTTTGTTCTCGGATTGATATCTCGGTCCATCCATGGCCTAGAGATTTTGACCGAGTGTGGCTGGGAGTCTGCCACCTCCATCACCGGGGCATCTTATGGTCTTTGCATTCCCAAAGACCTCGGCAAGTTCTTCTCGCTACGCCCATGGCATACTGAACGCATTGCGCACATTGATTTGCCGCTGAGCCAGCGGACGATGCCGCATCCACCGCCTGCTATGCCTCCTCACCCTCCTCTGGAAGATGACACGCCCCTACCAACAACGCCTCAAGAGACTGAGGACCGCGCTGTTCAGCTTGTTGTTGACCTCAGTAACACGGTCCTTTTCAAGCGTGCTATGAACTCGCTAATGCAGCTCAAGCAGCTTAGTCCTGGTTGTTTCTACTCCATCACGCTGTACAAAAAGGTTCATACGCTGATGGAGTACAGCCACTACCGCTTCCCCATCCGCAAGATGGTTATTGAGCTATTTCCGCCTAACGTGATGCGTTCTGTCATTTTCGAAAACACCGAAGATGACGACGACGATAGCGACACACAGGATGAAGACGATCGTGAGATTCGCGCCCTGTCGCAGACGCAGAGCCAGAGCCAAAGCAGACGTCAGTCCCCGGCAAAGAGACAGGTGCGCAAGGGCAGTGCGGTGGCAATGCGGCCGGATGACTTGAGTGACACGATTGAGGAAGAGGAGACGAGGCGGGAGAGAGTGCGGAGTGTATCGGATCCATCGTACCGGCTGAATACTCTACGGACTGTAAGACGATGAGGTTTGTAAAATCATCACCATTTTACGCACTGACATTTAAGCATCTCCCCCCCTCTTTTCTTTCACTTTACTCACTCCAAATCTTTTCATCACAAACCATGGTACAACTTGCCATGAATTACTCTTATATTTCTCAAAATCACCTCTATGGGTCATGCTCTCTTATTTTCAAAGTTTCTGTCTTTTTTATATGAAATATTTACTCCGTTTTCTGTATTTTCTCTACGATAGCTTGGGTGGATTTTGATACCTCTGCTTATTCTGGGAAGGCTTGGCGTTGGGGATCTCTTATTCAAGAATTCAAGAAATATGTAACGTTTATTTCGTTTTATGGTGATTATTGCTATTAAAGTGCCGTTAGCAGTTCTGTGTACCCGCTCATGGCATGTCAAATGTAAGATTTTAGTTGAAGGCTTCATCTCCGTGGACCATCCAGCTGGGATTCCAATACTCCCATGGTTGACATTGCTTGTCAACCCAAAGCATTCCTTCACCAAGTAAATCGTCAACGGCTGTTTGAGCGCGGGCACGGGGCCAGCCAAGATTTGCCACGAGCAAATCTACCGTCACATATCCCTCAATCTGCGACGCTTCCATGACCGAGCTTTGGTCAATGTTGAGCTCACGGGGAACGGAGCGAATATACTGCTTACGCCCAAGCTTGATCACACTGTACGACGACCCCAAGGGCTTTAGCGTCCCCACAGCTCGCAGTAAATCATCATCGGTAACCTCGGGCGCGCCCTCCATCCGCCCACTCATAATGCGATCCCTAACCTCTTTCAACCCAATCATGCCGCCATTCTCTCCACGCGTCGCTCCACACACTTCCACCACCTTGGCCGCTAGCTCGAAATAAAAGTCATTGACAGACCTGCCAAGCAGCTGTGCCCACATCGACCCGCCCGCACCGCTGCCCGCCGAGCCACCGGAAGCCGAGCTGGCTAACGGGTCGACGCCGATAGCCGCGCACATTCGCGCAAATTCGGCGCGAAAAGATGGGTTAGAGCGGATTTCTTTGGCATGGGTTTGCGCAAATTGTTGTAGCAAGGAGCGGAATACGGAGATTTGGGTTTCTAGAGCTTGCGCATTGCCGCTGCGCAGAGTCGAACCATGAGAGGCGTATTGCGCCGAGGTCAGACGACTCCGGTCAAAGGCGCCGATGCCGACGCCTTTATGCGACATGGCGATAAAAAGACGAAGGCTGGAATCAGGAGAAGAGAAACAATGGAATAATGGATGGATAGATAAAAAATGATACCTTTAACCTAATCCTCTCGAGGCTAATGCGGGGAATTTAGATTTAAGGCTCGTCGTTATGTGTGGAGTCCGGTTCCGCGTCATGCTAATGTAGCCCATTTGGGCGAGAAGACCCGCTTATCGCCTGGTGTGGCTGCTACATGCTCAGATGTGGCGCTTGACAGCCCACAAAAAGGGCATCAGCCCTGAGTCGAAATCACTGGTGACAGGAAAATTAGGACGTTGACCCACTTTAGCGACTACGCTCGAAGAGGCAGTTTGTATGGGTCAAAGCCCGAAATACACACAATCCGTCACAAATTTGCAGTGAGGCCAGGAAGCGCTAGCCAGCCAATTGGACGACTCCTACACCAAAGAAAGAGGAGCCACACACACGCCCCTCCATTTTGTGTTTTCGCCCATCTCAAGAATTTTCGACCCTTCACTTAATCTGCCTCTATTCCCAATTTTTTCCCTTCCACGTCACGAAGTGAAAAAGTCGCACATCACAGCAAACATGTCTACTAAGCAGCGCGTGCAAACCTTCGGCAAGAAGAAGACCGGTATGTTGACCTTGTGTCATCGGATACAAGTCTCTACTGGTGAAGGCATTTAACTAACTCTCGAATAGCCACCGCGGTTGCCCAGTGCACTGGTACATAGCCCTCCCCATCCAACCCACCGATCGACGACTATGGACGAAAATTCGACGACTATACGAATCTGCTGGAAACCCGATTTGTGGGAATTTTGAAGAAAACGAAAAACTGACGAACATTTGATTGAATAGCCGGCCAGGGCCTCATCAAGGTCAACGGCAAGCCCCTTCACCTGGTCCAGCCCGAGATCCTCCGCTACAAGGTACGAAACGAACATGCCCCGAAAATTACGAGCACATGGCGAGCATCGAACGACTTCGACGAAGCAACATTCAATTCTGCGAAACTCTTACATACGAGAAATCTACGAATTGCCCAATATACGCGATGGATGGAATTGGAATTTTGAGAAATAGTGGCTGACTGTTTGAATCTATAGGTCTACGAGCCCCTCCTGGTTCTGGGCCCCGACAAGTTCGCTGATGTCGACATCCGCGTCCGCGTCGTTGGTGGTGGTCACGTCTCGCAGGTCTACGCCGTCCGCCAGGCCATTGCCAAGGCTCTGGTTTCGTGGTACCAGAAGTACGTCGATGAGCACAGCAAGAACACTCTTAAGGCTGCGGTACGTATTCTATTCCAATCTCCCTTGAGTTTTTATTCTCCCAGTTGAAATCACTGGGAATCAGTTTTCTAATCAATCTCTTTGTCGCATTACAGCTCGTCCAGTTCGACCGTACTCTGCTCGTCGCCGACAACCGCCGCTGCGAGCCCAAGAAGTTCGGTGGTCCCGGTGCCCGTGCCCGCTACCAGAAGTCGTACCGTTAAACAACTCTCAGGAGGCCCGGGGCTGGGTCGCTCAAAGGCGTTGGGGAAGGAAAATTGTATTTGTCGTTTCTTTTGTTACATCATCATGGTCAAGGAATTCGGTTTTCTTCCTCTCTCAACTGCCTTTTCTTTCATTTTTTTTTCTCTCTCTGATGACATCCCTTTTATTTCTTATCTCTCTCTCTCTTCACCACCCACACACACTCTTCGCATAATTCCGTTCGGCTAAGAAGATGACCGTCCGTTGAGTTTCTGTTACCACCAAAAAGGCCAAGGCCAAGGCTGTTTTTTTCTCTTATTTTTACGTCCACCCCAAAATGAAGCACGCGTCCTCATGAAAGTTTTATCCGACAATCTGCCGCATCTCTCTTATTCGAATATCTACACTTGATGATTGATTTTCTCTTTTTTCAGCCATTACCGTTCTGTCGGTGTCCCCAATCCAACTCTCCACATCTCAAGGACATGAGGTGCGGCAGTGAAGGGCTTAATCATTTTGAGGCGCGTTGCTACATTCTGTTTGTAAAAGGGAAAGCGAGAGACAGCCTGATCTTGGAGTTACCTTGTTGCATTCCATGGACCAGAGTTTTTGCGCCCTAGAGTGGTGTGGCGTTGACCTGCAAGAAAAAGTAAGGATGGGACGTTTAGGGAATGACCTTTGTCTATAGACGTCTGATGGGAGAAAGTACCGGAAGAAAGACGAAAGAAAATGATGAGTTGTTTACAACATGGTATGTACTTGCATGCATATAAAATTGTATGTTGGGTGCGGTACTGTGAGACGATGGAGCGAAACAAGAAAAAAAAAAGCATTAACAGCCAAAATTACCAACGGAAGAATAAAAAAATAAAAGCAAGCCAGTGTGTTTTTTTTTTGTGCTTTTTTTTGTCATGGGGGATAGCATGTCATAGTAGGTAATAATTAGATGAATACGGTGCGGGAATAGATGCGTGTGTTATGGATATCAAATCACGGTCAACCCAAGGTTTGCAAAGGGCTTGCTGTTGTTGATGGGCAAACGAGGATAAGTTTTACATTCATGTACGCTCTTTAAGCCAACCGGGTTACACCAGTCATTTAGAAACCCTAACGTAACCCTGTATCACAACGGGGGACGACAGCAAGTTATAATTAGGGGCATTGATATTTTTCAAAAATGAGAACCAAATGTATATAAAAGAAGTGAAACATGAAGCTATGGATATTAATATACAAGGAAAGAGCCGGTAAGTGGAAAGAGGCCAAGTACAAAATAAAATAAAATTAAGTAAAGAGATAATAGAAATCTGATGCAGCTGTGTACGCCAAGATGATAAAAAAAAAAAAAAACATGTGACAAATCGAAGAAAAATTCATACCTTTTAGAAGCCTGTCCGTCAAAACAAGCAAGGCCCTATGCCTATAGCTCCAGCGGTACCCACCGCGGCCGCTCTACATGACTCCACCGCTCCTTGTCTTTCTTGTCATGGAGCGCCTGCATATTCCACCGGCCCGTGCAAAACTCGCCCTGACCTGCAACTTCAGCGTCGCGCGCCGCCAGCAAGTGGCTGACATCAAGGAGCCCAGCATCGGCATCCGAAGCGCCCACATCGGGCAGCAGGTGGTAGCGAATCTTGCTCTGCAACTCGCCCATAAAGCCACCCAAGCCGATTTTTTCAGCGAGCCGACCACGCTCGTCGACAACATGAAAAAAGTAGCGCGGGAAGCGCTGTGCGTTTTCTAGGCGTGTTTGCGCTAGGCGGCGCGCGTCGCTTAGATTGGTCGCCGGGGGTGCATCTTGGACGGGCATGCTCTCGGCGTTGGAGTCGGTGGGCGTCGCAAGCCCGGTGGCAGTGGTGGCCGTGGAGCCAGTAGAAGACTTGCTTAGTGTAGGCGTGGCAGGGGTTATAGGCGGGCTGCGTAGGTTTGCAACAGCAGAGGGAGTGATGGGGTCAGTGTTAGATTGACCAGGAGTGCGGAAGCGGTCCCGTGCGAGGTCGATGCGTTCATAGACTTGGCACAGAGCCTGGAAGACACCTTCAGGGTCGGCAGGGGCTCGTATGGAGCGCAAAGCGGGGAAACCTCCGGCAGAAATGCTGCGTGCCAGGATGGAGTCAGACGGAGAAGCGCGGAGGGGGTCAGCCGGCATGGTAATGTCCCAATGGAGACTGCGAAGCGAGGATGAGGCAGCGTAGGGCATAAGACAGAACATGTCGTCAGCAGGCATCACGGGAGCAGAGCCCTGCACAAACACCAGCTTTTCGAGAGACGAGAACGAGGCAAATACGCGGCACAGGGCGGCCATAGAGTCAATGTTCAAGTGGCGTAGCTCAAGACGCTTGATTGAGTCGCTCTCTGGACGACTGGCAAAAGAAGCTAGGCCACGGCCCGAGATGCCGTCGAGACGGGCCATGGACAGAGTTTGAAGTGCCGGAAGGAACTGCATATCATCGTCATTCATTGCAGAGAATGGTAGGTTTGAAAGAAAGAGGTGCTGGAGCTTGGGGAGTCGTTCAATGGCCTTGATAACGAGGTTTTCTGGTGCCAGCGCACCGCCGGGCATGGCATGAATGGTAAGGGTAGTGAGATGCGACCAATCAATATGCCAGTCTGCCCACGCTGAAGTTTGGGCTACACTCAAATCAGCTGGAGCAGTGCTCAGCGGGGCCAACCGGCTGCGCAGCTGTGAGCCACGGCTGGTGCCTGGACGAGCAGGAGGGGAGTTTTGAGCGGCGCGGTCAAGAATCCAGTCCATTTGCTTAAGTTTGGGGCGGGACGAAAGCGCATGGAACAGACGGTTGAAGGTATGGTCGTATGCGGGCAAAAGACCAGGCAGACGCTCAAAGTTGGGGCAGGCCATAATAACAGAGGCGACAGTGTTGTAGTAGGATTCCTTGTTCATGCCCGGGGTGAGCACTGGCACGCGCAACGTCCTGACAATAACAGCGATTTGCTGTGAGGAACGCAGAGTGCGGCGTAGTAGCGCCAGGCGGGGG